>OY727106.1:5960634-6115634 GCA_963402855.1 Ormia ochracea
GCATCAGCGATTACTCCTCCTTTAAACGCCATTTGGCCAGAGCTAATTAGCAAGTTTATGTTCGTGTCCTGAGCAAAAGTACAAATTTTCTGCTACAGTTAGTTTAGTTAAAAGTGTAAATTTAAAGTCGCCTTAGATATTTAAAGCAAATGTTATTTTTCCGAGTCACCGGTAATAATTTTATTCTTCAGGAATGCTTGTGATCTCTAACAAATCCCAATTATTAGGAAGTGAATCAATTGGCTTAAAACAGAATAGTATTTCACGCAGTTGGCTTATGTAAATGGGGGAAACCAAAACTTTGAATCCCGAAATAATTCATATCCTAAATGTATTTGAAAATAATTGTTAATATTAAACGCTAAATGAAATTAAGCTTTTTATTGCTCTGCCATAAACTGCATTTCCACTTTAAACTGCGAGAGCTGTCTTCGTGTGCATGAAAATTATTTTCATAACAATGTTGCCAACTCACAACTCATGACTTGGGGACAAAAATCATTGTAGCCCAGAAGCCCTCTTGGCAGGCATTTATTTTATCGTCTTCATCATGTACTCGTACATCAATGTTGGCTCTTCCTTCCAAAAAAAAAAAAAAAAAAATTAAACATGAAAAATGAAAAATGAAATGTGCATTCACTATTTTAATTTTTATTCTTTTACCATCTTCCGTTTGTATTGATTCCTTTTTTACCCATAAAATTACTAAAGGGAATTTAAATCTGTTTGATTCCAGAATATATAAAAGAAATAAATATATAAATAAATAAAAGAGGAAAATGAGACGAAAAAAAAAGGCTCACGTATAATTTTATATGCTTGATTTGAATTGCTGACTTGCTTCATTTCCCATATTTTCATTTCCATACTTTCTGCTCAGTGCCTTCATTTTATTTGTCGATTTTAATATAAATCAAATTTCCCTTTAATTTTGTATCTTCCAACACAAATTAGAAATTCTCGTTTTACATCAGCGTCTTTAGGAATGACAGCATCAGCAAAAATGGCGACAGTAAAAGACGCCAAACATGTAACCAGCAGTCCTCGCACCCATGAAAGTGTGAGACAGGCGAACCGGATGAGCAAAATAGTGTTTGATTGTAAAGAAATTTTCAAAAAAAAAAAAATATCTGGGAGTAATAAAATTAGAGTTTTGGCTACTTTTTACCCTCAGCGTTGATTTCAGCAGGGCCTTTAAATGCACCGTGTAGAAGTTACCTGACATGTAAAACTTGTCGATATATGTAAAAAGAGCAGGAGGGGGTCATCGCAATTTAGACTTGCTATTCTGCTAAATATTGATTTAAATACAAACAAGCTTGTCGCTTTTTTCTGACCAACCTTTCTGTAGAGGGGGGTGTAGAAAATGTCGAATGTAAATGTTTTTGCCTCGATGAACAACAGACATGTTGACATATTTTTTATATAAATTTACAGAAAAATCTTTAAAAATTCCTGCGACTTTACAAAATTTATTTCATTTAAAATTTAAAAAAAAATTAATTTTCTAAAAAAGTTTCAAGCATTCCAGCTTTAAATTGGCTACTGAATCGCTTCAGTTTAGCTTACTCGCTTTACTCTTTTTTTTATAAAAAGTAGAATTTAAATTGCAATTACTAATCAGTGATTAATAAAAAAAAAATCATCTGTTGGCAATCGTACCTCAATGTGTGATAGAAACGCTTGCAGACGATTATAAATGAATCAGAGAATTAATTTTCTAAAACAGTAGAGACTCGCTACGAAATACAAAAACACACAGTGTCACATATTTAAATACGTGCGACTGACTGTAACCTGTTAAATTTTTAATGAAAATGAACCGCACAAACGATTTACTTGTCAATATTTTCAGAGTAGTTAATTATTGATATTTGAAGAAGAAATTTATTATAAAACTAATAATTGTAAAATCATTAAGTAAAGTTTTATTATTATTAAGGATGCGCAAACTCAGTGGAATTTTGTAAAAGTGTCTCTATGAATTAAATTTAAAATGAAAGTTATTTAAAAGAATATTTAGCTACGATGGAAAGAACTTTTTGAAATTCTTTCTTATCTGTGCGGCTCTGACTTCAATATAGTAGGTTTATATGATGGAATTTTTCAGTATATCGGAATATGCATAAAAGAGGAATTCCCATTTTCTTTTTTCGGAACGGCTTTTTTCAACAACAGCTGTATGTTGGGAATCAATATAGTAATAATAATTAATGCGGGTATGTGATATAGGCCGAAAAGAACGACATCTAGCTCGTTGAAACCGAAACTGAAAAGGTCAAGTTATGGCCTTAGTTCCAATTAGTACGTTTCCGCCAACGCAGAATATAAAAAAAAATTTACTTTAAAATTTGATTTTTTTTTTGGTTCGTTGTTCTCAAATGACAGGAGCCGTTCATATTGCTCCAACCTGTTCAATCGATACACTGATTTCGGCTGAAAGACTGATCTTGTAACACCAGACCACAGCATTTTTCTTGCAACAAGTCTGAGTTATAGTAGGAGAAAAGTAAGAAGAAGAAGAAAGGGCGATATTATACTTTCGGACTATAAAGAAACGATCATTCTTCCAAGAGAATTGAAGAGGGTTGCTCTTAGACAAACTAGACTAAATGAAAAATCAGCTGGCATAGAAAATAACAGCTGACAAGATCAGGATTCTTTTGTTTATTACAAGTTTTTCTTCTACTTTTATTATAATGATGATGAATTGTTAGCCAATACTGTATAAATGGAATACTTCAAGAGCCATAACTGGTTTTTGGGTATCTTATTTTTATATTATTTATGGAATTATTTCCACTCTAGTAACAATGAACACCCCTTAGCAACCAATTTAAATGTATTTTTAATTAAAATTCGTAGTATCAAAAAATATTCAGCAGCAGAATTAGAAGATTTATTTAAAACCCGAGTAGAGTAGAATTTATGATATCGCCTTGCCCGCATTGGCTTGCAATGCAATAATCACTCTCAATAAACTTTGAATATTGAATTTTTTAGAGTTTTTGGCGGTTCAAAAACGTTATTTTTTGAAAATTTTTACAGCTCAGCATATTAAAAATTATTCAAATTGTCCTTACCAATATTTGTATTTAGATAATTTTTCACCGCAACACAGAACCGCCCTAATGTGATTATAAAAGTGCAAAACAATTAAAGGATGAATATTGTGAAGAAAGTGTTATTATATCGCCAGCATACTGTAAAAAAGCTGAAATTTACTTTTGTAAATCGTAGTAGAAATAAAAAGATTGTGAAAATTTCAAAATGCAATTTTAAATATTTTCGGAAAAAATTTTGTTAAACTAAAATGATAAGATTAGAAATTTTTTTTATTTCAAGAATATTAAAGAAAAATAATCCATTCAAAAAGCTGGATAATTTTAATAGCAATCTGCTTAAGAGAAGTTTGAAATGCGTTTTATATAAGAGTCTTTGGTATTTGTACTTACGATATGTATTTAAGGGTCAATTAAAGGGCTATTGAAATACACTTTAAGATACTTTATTCTCTTAGCTAGATATGATATTTGTGTGTATCTTAATGTTTTAAAATTTTTAAAATTTTTCCCAGATAAAATTGTGAAGAGTTTTTAAGCCCAAACAGGTCCAGTAGCAAAATTCTTAAAAATTAAATTTCATCCGAATTTTTGATGGGCATAAAAGCCAAGAAAGTGCTTTAGGAATTAATAGTTTCAAGAAGGTCCAATCTTCATAATCACTGATCATCTGTAATCAAGTTTTCAGCAGTTGGATGATGTTTTCCAGTGTACTAAACCATCAGATAAAAATTATAAGTCCGAATCTTTTCAAAATAGTGTAATTTTATATAAAAATTTATTTTTAAGAGTGTACCTTCCTACGTGTATAAAACAGGACATAATTAGAAATTGTTTTGGGTGCTTATTTTCATTTTATCAAGTTGTTTCTTTCGCTAAACAGTTTTTCGCTAAAACTTTTCTAGTTTTTAAAACATTTCATTGCCACTTTATGATATTATAGTGTGGAAAAATATTGAATCCACTTTCATTGGGTTCCTGGACAATATATTAAATTCAAGCATTCCAATGGCAGCCCACACTCATCTTTTGCTCTTCCAAGCAAGTTCATTTTTTGGAAGTCTTTCATATTACAAATAAAATGTCTACGAGTATAAATTATGAAAAAAGATTTATTCCTTAGACGATGCGTAAAATTGCCATGGACGCCTCAGTGGTTTGATGCTGCAAAGGCTATGACTTCAGAGCAAATATTGTCCTTCAAAAGCAGCAAAAAAATTGCTTAATTATAAAGCTTATATTCGAAATAAGCCAACGCGAGATAAATAAGGACTGCCTGGAGACTAGTCGCTACCGCCTCCTTGAGATCACTTTGCAAGGAAATCTTCACATATTCTTGTGAGAGTTATTTTGGACGTATGCGAATATGTTGCTGCTTATGGGAACCGTATTCTTCCGTTATAATCAGAAAAGCAGTTGGCGCACCAGGGACCTGTCTAATCCGCCAAAGGAACCGCTGCATGTCCGTTTGTAAGGAAGTAGCAGGTTCGGGTTTGTGCAATGAACTTCACCTTTAATATATTCTTAAATATTTTTAAAAAATTTCAGAAATGAATGACTGATTGCCAAAAATAAGATGGCTGCCAACATTAATTGTTATTTTCTCATCACTTAAAAATGGATGTTGAGGTCCTCTCATACAGAAGTGTTCTTCAAGATTGCCTTGCTTGCTCATCTAAACTTTCTTGAAAATATTTTACTCTCCAGTAATTCAGCAGCGCATTTCTGGAATTTTTTAATAAAGAGAAACATTATTTTGTTGTTGTTAGTATTGCTTTAAGAAAGTTATGCAGATCCGTATCAACAATTTTTAATGAATTTATATCTGGCCCGACTTTGTCTAGTTGGCTTGGCCAGTTGCTGTTTAAAAGTTTTTTTTTATGAAATTTAAAAATTTTTTGTTTTAAACTACTTTTCCAATAAAGCTACACTGTAATAAGAATAAGACATCCTTGTTTTAGGACCTGCCACTTAAAATGATAGAAATATATGCTTTTTTAAAAAATAAATTATATGGTTTCAAGTGCAAAATAATCGATAAAATTAAAATAATAGTGTGACTGGAAGTATTTTTCAATTAACTTATAAATGACATGTTGCTTTTATTAATTGAGCAATAGTAGCTGTGGAAAATTATTAAGTTGTAATTAAATGTTGCGACAAGTGCTTTTGCTGGCTGTACAAAACTGCCAAGTCCGTTTTGGAAATTTTTTAAAATTTTCTAAAAATATTTTAAATATTTTTTTCGTTTCTCTTAATTATTCTTTTTTTTTTGGGTAATGGTTGGAAAAACTTGGTTCCAAGATCGTGGTCCGACTGACATACCTGTACACAAGCCCCCATGTTCTAGCTCCAACTCGAATTACTGGCATTCTTGCTTGTGCTCTATATTACCAGCCACTACAATGCAGAGCTACCCCTTTCTCGTTTATAGAAGTTCTAAAATTGATGAAAATAGTTTTTATGCTCTCTTTTATATTCAGTAAGTAGCAGGTCAAAAGAGTAAAAGCTAGCTTTCCAAACGAATCATGTCAGAATAAAATAAAGGACTCTTTATAGTCCTTTATAGAAACTCCCTTCCTCTTATATAATTTTCTTGAGGTTACCAAAGTCTCAACAACTAGGATTTGAATAATGTTTTTAACACCCTTCATCCCTTCTCCAATCTTTAAACTTCGAGGCAAATGGATTGCAGAGACATGGGGCAAGGGAGCTTCTTTGTAGAGTCGCAGCCATATGAAGAACTCATTGGAAATTATGAACATTTTAGCCACTTCAGACATTTTAGTGGTCGAAAAATAATTCAATAATTAATGTCCTGATTTTTTTCCAAGGATTTTTATTATTTTGTGTGAAATTTATTCTTCGAAACTAGCAAATTTCTAGTTGTAATTAAATTTTTTTTGAAAAAGCCAACTTAGTATTATTTGGTTCTAAACGAACTGTATGGTTTCTTTATGTATTTAAAAATAATAAAATATGAAAATACACTAAAAGATATTTATCATATAATTTCATTAACTCTGGTTTTTATTCAGATGATCTGAAATGCAGGAGTCCTCTTTTGGCAAGAATGTATTTTTGGATCATTGCCTTCATTTTACAATAATTTGCTGCCTCCTGGGAGTTATTTTATGAGGCAAAAAAATTGTTACCTCGTGCTTGAGGTTACAAATTAGTACGTTACTAGAACGACTATTGCATTCTGTTTGGTTTGCGATTTCCCGAGTATCACAAAATCGAAATTGGGAAATGGTGATCATTATCTGCTTTTATAATTCTCTCTCTGAATCTACTCCGAAATTGATTTCGCCCTAATATCGGATGCCAATTCTCATGCATTCCTTAATATTATAAACAGATCTTCAAGCTTTCTAGTCAACTATATTGACCATAGTCGACGGAGTCACCGACATATCAGACACGTGATAGTTACTTTTCAGATAGTTAGTTTTTTTAATCCGTGATCTTTTAGATATATTTATCCATAAAGGACTTCCAAAAACATCTCTATTGCATCTCTATTGTATATTGAGCGATGACTTAAGTTCCATTCACAGTCCGATTATAATAAATTTCACAACTAACTAACTGAACTGAAAAACCGACTTAATAACTTTAAATTATACCCCCCAAGATCTGATGTAATCTTCTTTCAATGCGAGTTGGATCTGACATTAGATCAGGCAGTGCACAATTCCGAATTGCGAATTGTAGATTCAATTCAAGAGTTATAAGTCGAACTAACAAACGAATGTAGAAAGGCAACTTGGAAATGCTTGGAAGGGGAACCATCCATCCTTCAGATAAGTATAATTTTAATCAGATAATTATGCGAAATAAACTAAAAGTACTAAAAACGATCCCAATTCGACTAATTAAATTAGTTGAATACCATCATTCCTGGAGAGGTACTAAATAGTAATCCCGTATTTTCCACTAAAAGGTGTTAAAAATGTACTTAAGTAAAGTTGAGTCGTTCAAAACCACTGTGGAACACACTCTTACCCGTTTTTCAACAAAAAAAAAAGATTTTTTAGTACACTTTTAGTACAAACTCTCAATTTTCACTGTTTTTGAAGTTTTGCTGATTTTTCCCTTCCTCTTCTCTATCTAAAAGAATGGCAGGGTATACGTACATATATAGCTTCTATATGATTATAGAAAAGTATATGTATTCCCGATTCATATAAGAAGGAGAGCTGATTGAGACTATTGTATTTATTGCGCTGTAATTTGAGCTTAAATTTTACTTGAGATCCACAATCGAAAAACCCCATTTGCTCGGAATGTTCTCATAATTATCAAGTATCCAAAATCATCGAAATCGGCTAATAAATAAAAGAAATATAGCCAAAAAATGTAAGAAAATGAGCACGAAGAACGCTTGCCTCGGCCTCGGAGACCAACTCGCTGTTTAGTTTCAGTAGTGTAAGTAAAACTATAATTGTAGCTTATAAAAATAGCTTTGAAACATATTCTTGGAGGAGGGCAATATATTTTATTGCAAGCCTCGTATAATTATAATAATTTATTTCTTCTAACGAGGGAGTTTTCCAGTGAGTCGACTATAGAAAAAAATTATATTTTCTGACTGTGTACGTTGTAGTGGATTTAGCGACCATATAAATCCTGGTAGTTACCAATAAATTCTTATTACTTAAGGTTTCACTTGCGAGTTTAGATCTAATGAATATGGCTGCAAATTGCTTTGATCGTTTTAAGAAGATTATGAGAATTACAAAGATCATGGCAGCGATATGCGGTGCGAACATATTGAAAGTGGATTACAGAGTGAACTTTCACACAATTGCCGTTGTGATTATCATCAATGCATACCTTCTGTTCACAGTTTATACCATTTACGTGGAACTTGTCGTGAATCGGGATTGGAAAGCAAGTTTGCAGTCACTTAGTCTAGTGGGCAGTGCGGTGCAGGTGGACTACATTTTTATACCAATAACAAAGAATAGTAGAAAATTAAAAAATAATTCACTGATTACTTTGTAGGGTTACTCCAAACTGTTAACTGCACTTTATGGACGCGGGGTTTTCTGTAATATATTTGACACCCTGGATCGTATTTATATGGAATATGAAAACGACAAGGATTATCTGCCAGCTCTCCGTTATCGAATCAATTTGACTGCGAAAATGTTGAAAATTGTTATGTGGATTTATGTGGCTACAACACTCGGTATTACTATATATCCCATTATATATGGTCAGTTGCATGGCGAAAGACAGCTTATCATGCAGTTTCTGGTACCTCTTTTGGATCATACAACGGAGATCGGTTATAGGATCTACGTAGTTTCTCAGTCAGTCTGTATATATTTGGGAGGTTTTGGCAATTTTGCTGGCGACATGCTTGTCTTTATATCCATAACGCATATACCGTTATTAAAAGATGTTCTGAAAATAAAATGCCAGAAATTAAGCCGTGTAATTTCGAATGAGACGGATCGCAAGGAAACCACGTCACTGTTAAAGGAAATCGCAAAGTGCCATCAGAATTATATAAAGTAAGTAATCATTTCTGAGCTCTTCAGTAATTATTTTTCCCAATATCTCCTCCAGGTATGTGTTGCAAATTGAAGACTTGTACTATTTTATTATATTGACGCAAGTTTTTACCTCTGTGGTTGGTATTTGTTGCACAATATTTTCAATACTTATAAAAAGCTGGCCAGCCGCCTTTGTGTACTTGGGCTACAGTTCAGCAATATTGTTTACGTATTGTATGCTCGGCAACTTGGTGGAAATAGCAGTAAGTAATTTTTCTTGGCTTAATCCCGCCTGTTGTTCTAAACTTTAAGCTTTTTGTAGAATGATGAAGTTGTGGATGTGATGTACAGCGAAATACTCTGGTATAAATTATCTGTATCAGAGCAAAAATTGGTTCTTTTGATGTTACGCAAATCGCAGACAGCAGCGACGTTGACTGTTGGCCACATAATGCCCTTGTCTATGAACACGGCTCTACAATTGGTAAAGGCAATTTACAGTTACATAATGCTTCTTGCAAATTTTTTGGAATCTGATGACATGTAAGTCTCAATTGCGCCCAGTGAGAAGGCGAACGATTTTTTTCAATTATTTAAAAAGAAACAATAAATTGAATAAAGGCGATCTACCGCAGATTTGATAGAATCTGAATAAATTCTTATAATCGAAATTGTTCTATATCTCCAGTTCCAAAAAGTGTATTGTTATTTCATTGAATTTATATTAAAATGCATTAACATCGAGATATCGATTAATGGGGACAACGTTGGCTGAACAAGTAAGTCCATTAACTTTAAACATCTGCGGTCGTGGCGTAAAAAATCCTTCTATTTAAGTCAACTGTTGTAATATATCTTCTGTTAGTTGTTCGGGAATATTTTTCTTAATATTTAACAACCAACAATTTTCATCTATTCTGAAAATGAGATGCCTAGTTTATGTTTTGAAGACAATTTCATTCAAATGACCTCAACGGCTGTGTTTAATATATCGCATACTCTCCTTCAAATATTGAAGTACTTTTTCGCAGTTGACCGATGACACGTTCCAATTCCAAGGCTTCAATTGTTTGTGGTTGATTCGTATAAGCCAACGACTTCACTCAAAGCCATAAAAAGTAATCCAATAGTATTAGATCACAAAAACTTGGCGGCCAACTCTTCGGTCCACAACGTGAAATCTATGAATCGTTGAATTTTCCATGCAATAGAACCATTATATCACGAGCTGTATGTGAAGTTGTACCGTCTTGTTAAGAGACCATTTTCAGCGATATCTTCCTCTTCTACCTAATCCGAACAATAATAAGATTAACGTTGTTTCCTCACCGATGACACCGATAGCATCTAGAGCCCACCAGACAATCACTTTTGACGGATGCATTGGTGTCCCGTAAGCTCATGTGGTTCCAAATACACATATCTTGTTTAATAACAAAGCCAGTCAGTGAAAAACGCACTGCATCCAAAACACACAATTTTTCGATTAAACTAGTTTCGATAGCGCGCTCATTACTTTTTGTTATAAATTTTTACGATTTGAAAACGCCGTCCTCCTTTATAATGCTCCCTGACAAAACTAATATTAACACTGAAAGGAAAATATGTGCAGTGTATCTGTCACAACCCGATTGGAAAATATATATAATTTAGATAGGCCTTTCCCTACTGGATAACCCTTTATATGTAAGTATATCCAAACATGCACTCTACACATGGCCTACTATGACACAAAAGGCTCTGTAACGCTGCTCCATCTGCACTTCTGCATTGTCTACATTCTTTGCTAAATAATTAATTAATAATAATAAATAAATAATTTTATGAACTCAGAGGCAGGGAGGCAGGGAGGCAGGGAGGCAGGGAGGCAGGGAGGCAGGGAGGCAGGGAGGCAGGGAGGCAGGGAGGCATTTTTGTGGCAATTAAATATTAATATTTGACTTAAGAAGATTTCATTATTGATTTGTTGCAGCAGAAGCGTTTCAGCTAAGCTGTATGTGCGTGTGTGTATTTTTTACATAATAACAAATAAAGGGCAGATATTCCTTGAATAGATCTCGAGTAAGCATCAATCCTTTGCTTCCTTTTTTCCAATCTACACCACGCTAATATTTGATTTGATATCTGCCTTCTATTGTTTCTTATTAGTCTTATTAACTTTTCTTTAGGATTTGCTTTTATTACACTAGACTACAAAGTGTCAGAGACAAAATTTCCTCACTAAACATGGAGGTGATATTCATATCCTTTTCAAAGGAGTAATTTATCCCTTATTTATACAAAATTATAATCTCCAATTTATTCACTTGTAAGATCGTCTGTGTTATAACAACAAGAGTTTTAGGTAAATACATTTTCGTCAATAAAGAATTCATTCGAATGATAACGAGGAGCCGAATCAGCGGTAGTTTTTATCGCTAACACGGTGTCTTAATATCACTGCCCAAAGAACTATATTGCCTATTATCGGCATATATTAGTGCCGGTAAGGAAAAATCTGCTTATCGAACACTCCGAATAAAGCTGTAATTTGAAGGTTAGTAGAAGTTCACACCTTAAAGAAAATTTTGTTGCGGAGAATTTTAAAATATTTTGCATTAAATAAAAAAAAGCTAAAATTCAGTAACATCAAATTAATTAGAAGGAACTATAAAATTTTTAAACACAAATAATTTAAAGGATATGAAAGGGCTGCCAAACTTCTACTGATTTATACTGTTTCATGTGATTACAGCTTGTCGGAGTTGGCTGGAAAGCATTGAAAACCAATTTCAGAATTCGAATAAAAAGAAAAGGACTAAGAAAATAGAAAATGTTTTTCATACAGTTTTACCTGATTTAGTATGATATCCTTGCAAGAAAAGAGGATTTTATATATTCATTTTTTATATAAAATATATCTATATCCACTATAGCATACAAAGTCAAAAAAAAAAAAAAATTTAAAAAATATAAATACAGTCCACTCAAAAATAAGTGGCACACACTTTTATAAGTTAAACAATTTTTCTTTTTCGCATACTTATCTTAAATTTATATTATTTTTAACCTGGAATTTGCAATGGTTATTAGAACCATAAAAATATATTTTGTATGGAAGAGAGGTCGGCTTGAAAAAATCAAAACATACAATGAATACTCTCGTAAAATCCAGAAAAGCAAAGAGTTCGAATAAAAATGTTGCTGACAGGAAACCACAAAATGCATTTATGCGAACTTTAGAAAAAATATATCTTATCAGAGAGCTTGTTAACCTGCTAATGAGTCTTTTTTCGCTTTGGCTGTAAAAAAATTTGTAAAATATTGCGCGTTTCCCTTATTTGTCACCTTCATTAAACGATTCTTATGAAATTCCAAAGCCATTTAGTTGTCAATAATTCGATAATTAAATTAATTGGTGCAGGCTAGGCGAAATGTACTTATTAGCAATTTTTTTTTTGTTTAATTTTTAATACAGGGTGAACGCCTTGAAGGTATGCCACATTTTTTGATTATAATTTTCTGTTAAATAGAAGATAATGGATCTTATATGGATATATTTTTTATTTAATGTCGGCTTTTATGTATGGAATACAATGTCAGATAGATGTTCGCCTCTGAGGAAATTTTTCTTTATATCCTCACCCATTTCACGCGGTAGTTTATTCATTCATTTCGTCAGAACTATTTTGGTTGAGTCGCTCAAGCAATTCTAGTTTGTTTGCATAAGTCTGGTTTTTCAGATACCCGCGCAAAAACAAGACCCGAGCAGTTAAATCAGGCGACCGTGGAGGCAAAGCAACCGGACGCCATTTCTTCAAATAACTGGTTGTAACAAGAGGTTTCGCAGTTATTCCACTGTAATCCTGCCTGTATGCGATGTGGCACAGTTTTGTTGGAAAGCATGCAGTTGTGGTGTTAAAATTGGTCAATCATATCACGATATCGCGCCGCGTTTAAAGTAACCGTTACCCCATTTTCAACTTCAAAGAAGAAAGATGCAATAATTCCTCTTGACCAAACAGCACTACAGATGAAGATTTTCCCGAACATTCCCCATAATAAATTTGCATATGACCTGTTAAGATCAAGGTTTACCGAAATGGCGGCAAAGCAATGTAGTACACCTTTCCGGCAAACACCCTGTACAACTTTCCGACTTGAGAAGTAAATACTTATGACCGCCCAGTTCCATAAAGGCCATTTTTGATTTGTAACAATTTAAAATTTTTTTAAATCAAAAATATTTTACCAAATAAGATCGTTAATTTTGTTGTTGTTGTTTTTTATTTAACTATTTCATTAAATTTCAGCTAATTTTTATACGATCGGCTTTAAAAACCGGGAAAAGAATAATAAAAGAAATAAAGTCGTAAAGGTTGTAGAACACGAACTGTTCTTAAAATTGAGCTTTCAAATTAAGAAAGCACAATTAATTAAAATTTTCTTAGCTAAATAGCACCCACTACGTTTTAGCTAACGATATGTTGCCATGCGTTTTTGAAGGGTTGTGGGCATACACTTTAACAAAAATTATTGTCTTTTTTTTTATTTTATTTTGGATGAAATTTGACTGAGGCCTACTTGATTTAGGCGTGTACCAAATGCTCTGCGCTCCACTGCTATTTTTCGGGAAGATGTTCCACAAAATCATTTGGAAGGAGTATAAAACTTTTAATTAATTTAATTAACTGTTAAAGTTTTTAATTAATTTTTTTTTTTTTTATAAGACAAGAAAAGTTTAAATTCGTTCAGAATAGAAAAAGGCCGACAGACGGACAAATCTCAATCAGGAATTAATTAAATTGAAAACAGAAATTGCAACCGGAATATCAAGATACAATACAAGTATGTCCTATTTTTTCTAAGGCTATTAATCAGCAGAAGGGCGCTACTCAAACTGGAGTTAGAAAAAAGAGGTCCTGGTAGAAAAAGGGAGTACATTTTAGCAGCACTCCTTTCTTTCAACTAAGCGGCGATTTTATTTCGCCCAAGAAGCCCTGCGATAGAAGAACGGTGAAGGATCTGTTAAGCAAGCAATGATTGCCTCTGCCTCCTTCACTAGAAGTTTCCCATATTCATCTCCACATCACATGTTAAAGCTCACGAGTAAACTTCGAAGATACTGGTAAAGATAGTTATCGATGCTATGACTTCTAAATAGTTTGGGCTATTTTTGGTATGGAGAAGTGAATAAATAGAAATAGAAATGTTAAACGACGCAAAACCTCGCAAGACAACAGCCAAAAAAATTAAATTAAATTAAAATTAATTTCTGACAGTGTATAATTAATTTCTAACGAGGAGTGCGACCTTGGAACGTGCTCATATATATAAATCCTCTTTAGTGCAATTAGATTTGCATTTCTAAAAGTTGTGCGTTTCATGAATTAACGGAAAATAATGGCTAAGACTTGTCTTGATCGTTTTAAGCAAATTATCCGCATTACCAGAACAACAGCGGCGATTTGTGGCGGAGACTTTTTGAAACTGAAATACAAGATGAATTTTCTTACATGGATGGTGATTGTATCAATCAATCTCTATTTGTGCTGTACAATTTACACAATTTACGTTGGTTTGGTTTTAAATGGAGACTGGAAAATAATTTTGGAGGCCCTCAGTTTAGCGGGAAGCGCAGTTCAGGTGAGAGAGATCTACAACAAATCAGATATAACAATTTAAGTGCAATATTTACAAGCATTTATAGGGGTACAGCAAAATGCTTTTAGGCATTTGGCGGCAGAAAATTCTAATTTCCATGAATAAGAAACTTCATTGTATTTACAAGGACTATGAAACAGATGAAGACTTTTTAGGTGTTCTACGCTATAGAACGGATTTAACCACGAAAATTTTAAAAACTATCATGAGTGCTTACATCATGGGATCCGTCATTATTATATTTTATCCTCTTATTTATGGGCAGATTTATGACATCAAACTTTTAATTATGGCGTTTTTCATACCCGGCATAGATCCTGAAACTTATGAAGGCTACATCATACACAATATGGTTCATGCATTTTTAATCTTTCTCGGCGGTTTTGGCAACTTTGCCGCCGATATGTTCATTTTCATATTTATAATTCACGTGCCATTGTTAAAGGACATTGTCAAGGTGAAATGTGAGAAATTAAGTAGACTGTTGCTGAGTACAAGGGGCACAAAGGAGACCATACCACACCTGTTAGATATTATAAAGTGGCACCAGAGTTACAACACGTGAGTTACTGTATTGCATAGGAGTACTCGTATTCACTTGACAGTTACGCAACTATTTCTCGTCGTTCTAGATTCGCCCAAGAAGTTGACGATGCCTATTATATTGTGATATTCGTTCAAATTTTAACTTCGGTTATTGGAATTTCCTGCACGCTCTTTTCAATTGTAATACGCAGTTGGCCAGCTGCTTTTGCCTATTTAGTTTACAGTTTCGTTATTTTATATACATACTGCGGACTTGGTCATTTGGTGGAAATATCGGTAATTTTATATCTTGCCAAGATTTAGTCCTGCATCCTCTGTATATTTCTGCACTTTTTAGAATGATGAATTAATTGATCTCATTTATGCCGATTGTTTGTGGTACGAACTGCCCACAGCTCAGCAGAAATTAGTCCTTTTGATGTTGCGCAAGGCACAGGCTCCGATCAATTTGACTGTGGGGCAAATTATGCCGCTGTCAATGAGCACAGCTTTACAATTGACGAAAGCTATTTACAGCTACATGATGATGCTGGTTAATTTCTTGGATACGTAAACCATTTAAATAATTTCAGTATTTATATAGAAATAACACAGAAAGATATAAACATAATTGAAGCCATGATCTATCCGATATTTTTTCATCTAAATTTATTTTCAGTGCTTCGCTACCAATTTCAAGCAAAAGTTATAGATCGTAAATATTGTAGTGGTTTATCAGAAGTCTTACTTTGTCAGATAATGTAAAAAAATCCAAAAATTCAAAAAAAGTAATCCAAAAATAATTTACATAAAAAATCGCAATTAAAAAATCTGTGAAGTTTGTATTGCTTAAAAAATCATATTTAAATGCGATGAAATACAAATAAAAGGGAAGAGTTACAAATTGGGTCTATCAGCCCAAACCGATGTGACTTTTGTTTTAATTTTAAAATGTTACAAAAAAAAAAAAAAAATATTACGGTATGCCTTATTTTGAAGCAGTTACCCATAGAAGCAGTGCCCCATTGAAACAGTACCCCATTGAAACAGTACCCCATTGAAGCAGTACCCCATTGAAGCAGTACCCCATTAGTGGGTTCTCATGAGTTACGAATGCACACGAAATCCATTGCAACGCATTTAGCCACTACAATCAAATCCTTGCTAACGTGCTTACGATGTGCTAATTGCATCAATTTACATATCAGTCGAAGTCTTGACAAATAAATCGTTCCATAATAAAACCATGAAAATTTCACAATTACGCAAAAGGGAAAGGAAAATTCGTAATATCTTGACATAATGCAAATTAATTACAGATGGCAAATAATAAATTTCTTTACCTTCAGCACAGATAGAAAATGCGTTTGTATATATAAAATATTTATTTGCTGCGCCATAAAGCATGTGTATATATCATTTTCTAAGTTGCAACAGCCTTAAAAATCAATTCTATTAATAAAAAGTTGTTATTTTTATTTCTTTTTATTTTCATTGGCTTTTTTTACTTTGTTGTATTAAAAAAGGAATGTAAAAATTAAATAGTCAATATCCTTATGCCAGAAGTAAAAGGGGTACTCTGAGCGGTAAGCAACTAAAAGTTGCAAGAAGGGGCAAAGAAGTCATCATGTTATCGGAAAATTCTGAAAATTGACGTTTGCAAAAGTAAAAGGGCTCAAAAAGGGATCAAAAAGGGATCAAAAAGGGCATGACGTGACTAAGGCTCGAATCGAAAAAGGGGTCACAAAATTGACTCTGTGGCAATTTGTCGTAACAATTCATCAATGATGTAAAGTTTAACCTGAGCAAGCACTGCAGCGTTTAGGATCAACTCGGAGTGCTCCTACGGAGGATATAAGGTTGCAGACGCCGTGAAAGAATCCGGAATATAAATGCAGTCTGTAGAGACTATTTTAGTTCACGATCAGAAGATCCGCATAACGTATGAGTTAGCGGCAACTTTTGCACCACACTGTATAGATTTATGTATTAAATATCCAAAATATAAATAATAAAGGGGCCTTGCCTACAATATTTGTTTTTGCTTCAACAAGTAGATTTACTTCAAAAAAAAAAAAAATTAGAAGATTAATTAGAAAAGTTTTTTAGAAATTTTATAAACTTATAATACAATTTTATTTTTAACCGATACATTTCGAAGTGAATTTCTAAAAGAGTTCTATGAAAATGAAAAAGAGGTCTATGAAATATTTTCATCATCATCTTCGTCTGAAAAATCCACGTAAATTTACAAAGGATTTGTGAAACGAGTTTTCGCTCAATATATGCATGTAAATGTCGGTCGATTTGGAATGTATTTATAAAATAGACCATTAAAGATCCCGAAGGATACATTGAGAAATGTATATGATTATATAAAGTATTCATGCAGAATTTATTTGAATTACGGAGCACTCATACTTCAATGGAAGGAAATAAAATGGCAGGTGCGAAAACTTTGCAAGCTCTAAAGATCGGCTACATAGGCACGAGCCTATATACATGTCATTCTTCTTATAAATGTCATTCTTGTTCTTTTATATGCAATTCAACTCACTCTATAATAAAAAAATGTATACACTGATATCCTTCTGTGGAAAGTTTGCAAACAGACAACCAACTTCAGCAATAAAAGTCAGTCGTAGTTTCATTTTACAAAATTTTAAAAAACATTCCTTAAATTACAGTGGGTTCCCAGTAATTGGAAACAAATTTTCTTTATGAATAATTCGTATTATCTTGACAAAAATCCTTTAATTTTTAATTCAATTTTATTTTATTTTATGAAAGTGAGAGAAAAATAATATCAATACTTTGGAGGATGCATAACTCGTAAATGACAGTTTGATTGCAAAACAAAGAGTTGGTGTTCAAAACCAAAATTTCATGAAAATCTTATATATTCGCAACCTCCGAATTTATGCTTGCTGATCGACTGCAAATTACGTATTATGACAGGGCCATACACCGAGTAAAATAGTGAAATGGATGAACTTTTGTAAACATTAAGGAGAAGGGCAAGTCCAAAACGGTATACTAATTTGAATTTTTTAAAATTATTTACGGCCAGTTCGAATTAGATAACGAAATAATTGCATTACAGTAGTTATAAAATTATTACAGTCGCAAAAAAAAGTTTAAAGGGTAAAATTTTCTCATGCTAGAGATTTGCGTTCACTGTACATCATCAAAGTAAATTTATAAAGTAGAGCATATAAAACAAACTTATAAGAATGGCGTAGGCGAATCTTCATTAATCTTGATGAGAAGACTAAAAGACACTTATCACTTGAGAGCCGGCATACTTTTATCTGTACTACTCTCGTAAAACTTGCAGTTCGCTTTATTGCAACTGTAAAGTAATTAAATACACGAATTTTTAATTTACGCGGGTAATTTAATAAACTTGGATAATAAAATTGACACACTAGAAGTTAATACCACTTTAGCCGGAACGCGAATTTTAACCGGTGGGTAGACGCCATTACCACTGCTCAAAGACGGATTTCAAAACTTTCTCCATTTTTTGTACATTCCAATAATTTCCAATAAAAATGTTCACTCGCATTACCTACAACTACTGTTGTAATAAAAAATTACTTGCAGCCAAGTAAAGTCAAACATGTGAAATTGAAAAATCGCAGGAATTAATTTTTTTATTTGCTAATTGAGACATTAAAACACGTAAAACAATTTACTTGTCAATATTAACGCAGATGTGCTAATTGATTCATTTGTATATTCACTTTGCGTATATCGCTGCCATTAAGGAGTCATTCCAGAGTTACACAAATATATTTGCAATCTTAAAGTGCAGCTTAAGTGCATGTGCAGTAACATTGGGTTTTGTGGACCAACATTTCTATAAAAGTAATAATTTTTGACATTTTGAGTAAATGTCAAACATTATACATAATGATATACTTACATACACATACAAATATATCATGTTGCATGTGTGGTTTTGCTGTTATTGTGGGATTTATCAGACTTTATCGTTTTTAAAATTTATTGCCTGACGCACTAACTGCCATCGGCATCTCAGTTCGCGATATCTTTTCAAGGGCAATTTTAAGGGCTATTGCAATACAGTTAAAAAAAATTTTTAATTTTATATTGAGAGGGAATATGAATTTTAAGGCAATTCCTTGAAGAAATACTACACCTGTAAAATATCATCAAGTTCATAAATACAATGAATCGTTGTCATTAAGGTAATGACCGCTTATTTCTAGTACTTAAAACTTAATTTTTTTAATGTAAAATCAAACCACAAGCGATGGGCAGAGGTTGCTGCAAAATCCAATTTTTTTGATATAAAAATTTTGATACGGAATTTTGAAAAATATTATTAATACTTTTCCTATAACTGCCTGATGAGCTTAAAATAATTTTGATTTAAAAAGAAATTAATAGAAAAAATTAAATTCACAACATCATCCCAGAGGTCTTATTTGTTTCTATTTTTGAATAACGTGACCCGACCAAAGATGAAATTAAATTTTGATGTCTTTAAGACCAATATATGGACAGCAATGGCGTCCTATTTATGGGATGTGAGCTTTAACTTTACCAATGGCTGGCCTACCTCATTCTTTTTTAGGCCGCTATTCAATACCGCCATTTCATCGTCACATTTTTGTTGTTTATAACAAAATTTGCCTATAATTTTACAACTCACTCAATCTGTACAACATTATATAATATAGAACCCATCAGGGTTGGAAACTCGTTGATATAAAAGTACATGCTTTTGAAATTCAACGAAGATGAAATGAAATAAAATGCTCTTTTAAGTGGCTCTACTAACAGCTGATTTTAGGAGTTCAGCTGACTTTTGACTTTACGGCGAATTCATGGAATCTGTTAAAACATATTTTATTTTCGAATTATTATCTGTTTGATTAAACAGAAAAAACTACATTTTTTTTACAAAAGACTTTATTTTTTTTTTTTTTTTTTTTTTTTTTTTTGAAAAACGAAGAAAATGGTTAAATAAGAATATAAGAAATTTCGGAGGGTTTCCAATGACATGTAATTGGAAAAATGTTTTCAGTAATTCTCATTTCATAATTCTCATTTACTTTTTCCCAAAAATGTAAAACTTATTTCTATTGAGAGAATTTTGATATTTTAAATGATTAGATTTGCCCTCTTTTTAATGACTAATTCGCTTACACTCAACTAACAGAGGATTCGCTTTGATCTTGTCGCAATACTAATGTTTATACTATTTTAATAATTTTGTTTACCAACAAGCTGTAACATCATATTGCCTTATGTAGGGCAGCGTAAATGGTCTCTTGGAAGAAGCTCTTGTCTCAACTAGATCTCAAATGGAAAGAAATGCAAGTGCTTGTGCAAAATTGTGGCCAAAGTTGTTCTTTGAGAATGTATATTTTGAGCATTTTCTTGAGGAGCAGTAATATTCTCAGCCAATATTGCCTATCAGCTGCAGCCTCTCTTTCTTCGAAATCGTTCACTACATGATAAATAGTACGTCACAGTAGTCGATGATTGATTTTTATAAAATGTGTTAAATACGTTTCTTAACCGAAAATTTTTTCATAAAATTCATAAATTTGCCGCGTCTCTTCTTCGCTACTGCCAAATATGAACTGTCAAGACCTATTTTTACCAAATTGGCTGCAAAACAAAGTAGTACACCTTCGCGGCGGGCACTCTGTATTTATTAGTATGTCAATATTTTCTATTTCACTCAATATTGACTATTGAGGGGTTCGAAGCATTTTACTCTCTTCGCTTTTTGTCCACAAACAGATCAACATGTGCGATGCACTTCAGGTAATTCACCTATTTAAGAACATTTTTTTTTAATTACGCTGTTTGAAAATGAAATCAATAAACGTTCTGATTTTCTGCCAGTGTACATTCACGAGCCCTTTGCAAATCGCAAGTAAAGTGTTCGCTGTGGCTTTTGGATTAATACCAGTTATACGTGTGACTTTGTGATTTCAAGTTATGGGTCAGAGCTGTTTTGATCGCTATAAAAAAATTGTCAATATGACTAGAGTAGTGGCCGTTGTTTGTGGAGTCGATGTTTTTAGACCAGATTATAAAATGAATTTCATTACATGGTCTATCATAGTGGCCGTAAATGGTTATTACTTGTGCACATTGCACACTATATACACTGGGTATGTAGTGAATGGAGATTGGAAGATAATTCTGCAGTCATTGGCTATAACGGGTGCCGCAGTCCAGGTGAAAGAAGTGCTATTTTTTGCAAGTAAATTATTTATTTTCAAGAATTAATTTGCAGGGCTACTGCAAACTAATATTTGCCATTCTTAAAAAAACATCTCTGCGTGAGATGGAGATCCAACTGGCAAATATTTATGAAGAGTATCAGAAAGATGAAGACTTTATGGAAGTTTTAAGATATAGAACCGATTTAACTGAGAAAATTTTAAAATGGTTATTGCTTAATACAATTTCTGTAATGGGGTCTATTATTTTTTATCCCCTCATTGTCAGCCTGTTTCGGGGGGAGAAGCTGTTGATTATGCAATTTTTCATACCCGGCATAGATCCTACAACTTACAACGGTTACATCATACATAATTTATTTCATGCTTTTTTAATCTGTCTGGGCGGTTTTGGCAACTTTGCCGCCGACATGTTCATTTTCATATTTATAATTCACATCCCCTTATTGAAGGACATTGTGAAGGTGAAATTTGTTAAGCTTAATCGAGAGATTCTTAAGAAAAATGATCTGAAGGATACAATAACCATATTGAAGGATATTGCCAGTTGGCACCAAAAATACAATGCGTAAGTTCTTCAGTCAAAGATGTATACTCAAACTCTAAATTTATTTAAAATTTTTATATAATTTTTTTATTTTTTTTTATATAAATTTAGATATGCTTGCGAAGTAGAAAATGCCTATTATGGGGTCATATTCGTTCAAATTTTAACTTCGGTTATTGGCATTTCATGCACACTTTTCTCTATTATAATACGCGGTTGGCCCGCTGCTTTTGCGTTCTTTATTTACAGTGCAAGCATGATGTATGGATATTGCGGACTTGGCAATTTAGTGGAAGTATCGGTGATTGGATAGACTTATTGTTGTTATTTGTTAATAATTGACTAATTAATATCCTTTTCAGAATGATGAATTAATTGAGCTGATTTACGCGGACTGTTTGTGGTATGAACTGCCCACATCGCAACAGAAATTAGTCCTTTTGATGTTGCGAAAGGCTCAGGCTCCAACTAGTTTGACCGTCGGCCAGATAATGCCACTCTCTATGACCACCGCTTTACAACTAACAAAAGCCATTTACAGTTACATGATGATGCTACTCAATTTTTTGGAAGCTGATGAAAATTGAAGATATAAAAATAGGGCAGAGTTTTTTTCGAGAAAGTTTAGATAATCTTTACCCTGCTGTTAAGAAATAAAATTATTGAAATATCTTATGGAAAGCATTACAAATAAATGCCTTATGCTGGAGACGGGAGATATTAATTTTGATTAAAATTTTATTTTATTGCAGTTTTACGAGAGCTCGTCTATTGGAGAGTGATCAATTGAGAGCACACTGGAATTACCGCAAACCTAATTACTCTTTAAGATAAAATTTAATTCATTTTTGAACACAATACGCAAAGCAGTAGACGGAAAGACAAAAAATATTATAAAAACCTTAAAAACATTTACCGCAGATTAAAAATAGCACCGCTTATAATAATAAAATGTATTCTAGTTGGCTTATTAGCAAAAATAAATTTTCATTTATGTCTTACAGTGAAACATATTTCAATTGAAACGGTTAAATGAGCCTTAAAGATTGTCAGTTCTTAATCGTCAATCGGGAAACAACAATCACTTTTAAAGTTATGACTTGTAAGCTGAATTTTGTCTTGAATGGCTAGAAATTGGAAATTCATGCTGGCCTAGTAGTTAAAACTCTTTGGTTTGGTATCTTCAATTTAGATTACAGTGGAACTGCAAAATTTTTTATAATTTTGAAAATTTGGTTTACTTTGTCACACATTTTGATAAAGAATATTTTTATTTGAATATTTGCTCTTATGGGGATTCCTGAAGTCATAATTCCTAGCAAAGAATCCACGAAATACCCACAGGAAGTTCCTATGCTGCCTCATTCATATGGATTCATATGGGTACAGATTAAGAAACTGCCTGCACAATGGGCATCACACATGTAAATCTATATGCATTCGGCATAAAAAAAACATGTTTCTTTTCGCATCTTCAGCTGATTTTTTTAGTTTTCCAAAAAGACTCTGTTAAAAATGTTCTTTGCAATATTTTTAATATATTTTTAAGGCGGTTTCCTTAATCCAATTATTTGATCCTTTAATGAGACCGATTAATGATTCAATGCTGTTTAACAAAAGCAACTCATTATAATCGGCCTTATCCCTTATTATAATGAATTTAATATTTCTAAGCAATAATTTTGTACAGTGAGATTTTATATATAATTGAAAATTGATTTACTTATATTTACTTTAATCAGTTACTGATTATAAACATTTGTATAAAAAATAAATCGTATGTCTTGCTCTTGAAAGCAACATCGTTAAATTAAGTGAAGAAATTTGCCATTTCAGGACTATATGACCAAATATTTCTGTAGAAAGTTCTTAAGCAAATTGATTTTTATTATATTTGCTGTCATTAGGTGTCATTAATTGATTGCTAATGTGCACACAACTTATTCGTTCAGTGTACAACTTTGACACTCTACTCTAACTTGCCTCACATAACTTTTCCAATTATTTCAAATAAATATTAAATCACTTTTTATTTTAATATCCTTTCCATATTGATTACTAAGCTTTAAGATTTTTTCCTTTCCAAACCAAAGTTTCGTATAAAAACGTATAGAATCTCTGACAGGTTTTCTAAAAAAATACACCCACACACATTTCTTAAAATAAGTCAAGTGAATATATATTTTTTTGTAATTTTCCTGAATTTATGAAATTTTAAAATTATTGCTTTGATGTTTTCATTTCTGGTATTTCGTATAAAGAAGAAAATCTTAATAAACAAAATAAATTGACGATGAAAGACAGTAACAAAATCAAATATATTTATAATAAAATCACCCCAACAGATAACAAATAAATAATGAAAAGAAGTTAAGAAGACCAAATAAAGCACTACAGCAGTTCATCAACGATTCAGTTAAATCAGTCTTAGTGTGAGATACGTAGATCTAACAAGTGATCCAAAGAAATTATTACATTTGACGATTTTTCACATTCTGCATAAGAAATATTGGTCTTCCATAGAGGCGACTTTTAGGAGCTACTGAAATCAGTGGATCAGCAGAATCAATCCTAATCGCAAAGTCAACCTTCAATCGCTTTGATAAAAGCCATTGCTCACATTTAACCATTTTACTTTCCCCGCATACCCTTCAAATTAAGAAAAAATGCTTCCCTCTCATTGCTTTCCGAAACATTGAAAAAGCTTTCTTCCTTATTAAAGTTGTTATGCGAAAAGCATCGTGCATTGAAAACTTTTGCTTCAGCATTGCAAATTGAGTAAACAGACTGCCTTATGTAGGGTGCAACATGACATAATACAAGCATTCTTACCAAATATTTATTCTCACATATCAAACATCAAATTTACGCAAAATATATGTAAAATAACAAGAAAAAGTTCTCTTTGTATTCAAATAAAAAAAAGTAAAAGTACCCAAGAAGAAGAATTTTTTTAAAATTACAATAAAATAAGAAGAAAAATTATGTAAAAAAAAAACTCACCCCTAAAAGGTGTGGCCATAAAAATAAGGTAATGCCAGATACACATACACACATTCTAATTTTAGTTATATTTACTTAATAATTTAACTACCCAGAGATGCACGCACACACATGTACGCAGACAGGAGGATTAAGCAACAAATACTACAATACAATATCCACATTTTTTGCCTAAATGTGTGCAAGTATGTGTTTGTGTGTTTTAGGCAAACTAACTTATGCACGTAGAGGACAAAAATCCAGCAACAGCAGTAGAAGTTTACCCTCAAGTAGTCAAAGTGAAAGAAAAAAATTTGGAAAAAAAAATAAAAAATAAATGAAAAAAATCAAGTTATTGGAAGTCTATTTCAAGTCACACAGGACTCAACACAACGGCCAACGAGCAACTGAAAGGGAAAGCTGGATATAAAACTCACACACAAACATGCACGCACACATACTGCATTCAATACTGCGAGAATAAGCCCGTTTGTGTTAGGAGTGAGAATATTGTAATAGAAATTTCATTAATAATAGAACAAATATAAAAATGTATTTCAACATTTCACAAGGATGCTTAGCAGGATCTTTTCTATGCCATTCGTTGTAAAAGCCACTCTCCCTTTTGCTGTGAGCACGCATACAGACAGTGTAACATGTCTGACATCATACAGTATAAAGTAAGTTGTAGTCAGGGTTGGACACATTCGACACTGCTGGCTGCTGTCTACAGCCTGTACTACACTACGTTGAAAAGGCGGCTAACTTGCAATAACTTCTATTTTTATGAGCAAATTTCGACAGAAGTAGTGCTGCCGGAAATATATTGTATTTATTTATTCACATTTTATTCATGCAAATTTTATAGTGAATGACATCAAAAAAATTAATAATAAAAATTAGTTACCAATCCACGAACTTGTTCTTACAGTTTGGTATGATATAAGTTATAAAAGATTTTATTAAAACAATTATTTTATATATGCAAGTGTAAAATTAATTATATAAATAATAAAAAATAAATATTAGAAAAACTTTATGCCGTCGCTGCGTCTTTCAAAATAGTTGCGGCTGGTATAGTAGCCACTAGTATAAGGATATATGCAATTTCGCATTCCTTAAAATTTAAAAATGTTTTTTCTTTTATTTTGCAAAATATTGTAACACACAATGAGTTTTGTATTAAAATCTGGCTCATTTGGCATGACCAACAAGATCTATGTGGCTTCCGAGTCATTGCAACATTTTTACTTTCTAACTAAGCAAATAAAAAATTACAAAATTCAATCATTTTAGAAAGATTGCTAAAGTTAAGGCCCTGACACACTGTTCTACACAGCCGTACGATATTGCATTTCTGCGGAGAAAATAGGATAGCGTGACCTAAAAATGTCAGATTTTTATGGCAAGCAAAAGTTTATGAAAATGTTCATAAAATAATAATTCTTAAGCGATCAGAGTTGCTTTTACTTTAATTATCAAACAAAAATTTGTTTGCATCATTTTTGTATGATAGTGTGGCAGCATCAACGCCATTTTGATACAATTTTTTAAAATAGGACAGTAGCACTATCAGAATTTCATGTGAGATAGGATGACTGTGTAGGATAGTGAAACATGGCCTTTACTATTCATTTAAACGCGGCATAAACTTTATTTCTATACATTAGTCCATATTTAAACTATTCGTAAATTAAAGAAGTTAACACGGTAACACTGCATTAAATATCAAGTGTCAGCCAATGTGTTGCAGCATGCCATCATTTTATGAATATCTTTACTCAAAGGAAACTTCCGCTGATCACGCTATAAGTCAACACTCTCCAATACTCTTCATCCGCTGCTCTTCATCAGCGCAAGAAAGTTTTATTTTTTCAGCAAAAACTTTACATTTGTCATAATCATATGGCCTGCGAAGGTGGTTTAGACGCCTAAATTTCCAAGTTATTCCTTTTGCCGTTTAAAAGTTGTTTGAACCAGGAAGAGAGTTCGCCCTGCTCAACTACTTTTTACTCATATTACCGAAATGAAATACTAATGGATTACTACTACTGAAAAAGAAATACACACTAAGCCACAAATCGCAACTTTTAGCCTCTTCATATCGCTGGTGATAATTTTGCAAGAAAAACGAAAATAACTCTCAAGTTGTCCGAAATTCCCAGCTTTTTTTTTTTTTGAACGTAAAAATGATGTACAAAATAGTAGATCTGTTTTTTGGAAAAAATTAATAAAATCAGAGCAGCTGTTCTCAAGTTAAAGCGCGACCAGAAGAAACGAAGTAATCAGTTCATATTGGCAGATAAGGTGCAGATTACTGCAGCGATCGAATTACCAAGTTATAGCTA
Source organism: Ormia ochracea (assembly GCA_963402855.1). Classification (NCBI taxonomy): domain Eukaryota; kingdom Metazoa; phylum Arthropoda; class Insecta; order Diptera; family Tachinidae; genus Ormia; species Ormia ochracea. The sequence continues at coordinate 5,987,479 of OY727106.1, forward strand.
GAGCCGATTCTTTCCGAAGTACACTTTCTTAAATTAAAATAAATATAAATAGAGTTAATAAAAATAGTAAAAATAAATTAAATGTGGAGAATGTAAATAAAAATAGAAATCGAAACCATTTATGTGTGGATGTGTGAAAGTTCTCAAGATGGAACATCGCCCACCGCGGATGACCATTCTTTCTCCACTCACAAAGTTAATATTTCGTGATATATAATTAAATAATTACATATATAAATAAATATAATTAATATAATTAAATTAAATTTATTTAATAATTACGTTAGAAAATGTAATTTATTGAAAATTGTTTTTTTCAGGTTAACCCCCGGTTTATTAATATTTTCTTTAATTCTGACCGACTTTCGAAAGCGATAACTGAAGTTGGAACTAAAGAACTAAATAAGAAGTGGTGAAAGGTTTATATTATGGAAGCCACGAGAGTTTCCTTCCATAAGTTGAGAGAATACGGGAGAGAGTTGCCGTTTCCTCCCAATATTTCGCAGGTGTAAACGAGGCGTGGGTCAGCATTATTTTTTCCATATTTTCACTTATACTGGCAAAGCCCAGCATGTTGCTTAAATATTTTTTATATAGTTTCCCGTTTGTAATTACTCTTCCATAGTAAATGTGGAACCAGAAATTTTTATTAAATTTAAAATAGTAAATGGATTTTAAAACGTGAAATGCTACAAAATAATTCTCGCTAATTAATATTTCACAAGAGCGATGAAATAAATTTGCATAAACATTTTGTAGGCGAGATTTTTCTTTCCTGAATTTCTTGTCCATGCCATTCATCTGGACTGTCGAGTCTGTCTTTCATGTGGTAAATATTTTTTAAATCAAAGGAAGTTGAGCGAGTGGGCATGCCATGAATTTAAAACAGTCACATGGAGGCACAGAAGATAACTTTCAAATCAAGTTCTGTTGACAATCAGGAGATGATGGGAAACTTACTTTTCGATTTAGAGTTTTTTTTTAAAAAAAAGAAATCCATGTCTTTAAAAAGCAAATAGAAATTATTAATTATAAAAAGTGGAAGTGACAAGTCAAGGATTCCAGTGTACGAGCTGGCCGTGAGCAGTGCTGCCTTTTTTGCTTATTTTCAGTCAAAAATCTTTTTTTTCACGTACGCTTTCTTGACCCCAAAACACGTTTCCTTGTTGTTGAATTACCTCTATTAAGTTTGCTGCAAAACGTGGTCACCACCCCGCCAATCTCGGTATTTCAAAAAATACTCATCTGTTGCAAAAGAATGGAATTTTTCCTATTTAGTGTTCACAAATTATTTTTGACAGCATACTGCTTTATATATTCTTATTTTTTGTGGAGCGGCATATACTATATACAGTTACTTTGATCTTTTGCCATCACAGATAAATGCAATCAATTAAATATTGGCAACGAAGAGGTGTCTGGTCAGCATTTTGTGCTCAAGCTGGCCAGCCATGCCAGAGCGAGATTTTATAATTAATTGCAATGATGATTTGCATTTTAAATTGCTATATTTTATTAGAAAGTGGCAACGTTGGCTTTAAGTGAACTCTCAAAATGCACCCAAGATCTTATGGAACTGCAAAAGCACGTTGGACTTGACATTCGAGTGATTGAGTTGGATTTCATGGCATTACAAGATGCACTCATACATACACATATTCTCAACCGAAAGATGATTCTATTTCACTTTTAAAGGAAATTCTTTCTTTCCGGTTATGCACCATTAAATTAATAAATGTTAGGAGTTCGTTAATTCCAGTCAAATCAAAATGGATTTGGAAACTTATTTTCCTAAATAAAATAATTGTTTTAATAATTTTTTGGTTTAAATAAAAACAATTTGAGTGTGAAAGAACTCCGCCCACAATTATGAATGAGAAATAAATGAATGTTTCGGTACCAGAATTTTAGAGTTCTGGACTTACCATGGAGACCAATTACTTTATTGCTAAACAACCTGCTGACAAGCCTAATAATTGTACACTAAAATTTAATTCGAGTATTACTGGCAGTTGCTGCAAATCAAATAAAAACTTGTGGAAATAATATAAGCACAAAAAGCAGAAAACGAAATGATATATAGTACCCGTACACACATACAAATACGTTAACAAGAAGAAAACAGGACATGAAATCGTACAAAGTAAAACAACACAAGAAGAAAAACAATTATGAAAATCAAGTAATAAAACAACACTAATAAAAATCATAATAACAATAATAATAAAGAGACCGAAAACAGAAACCAAGTTTTCCTGTGGCCCACAAGTATTAACATGTAGTCGCCCAGCAATTTAACACCAATTACAATATCCGTTACATCTAATTACGGCAAAATGCCCAGCAAACGCATTAAAGAAACACAAACAAGCAAACCAACAAACAAACAAACAAACAAACACACAATCCAACAATCATAGAAGACAACAACATGGTCATCATCAGTATCAGGATCAGCTTCTGCCCGCCATTATTTAATTGTTCAATAAGGAAAATTACATTTAACAAAAAGAAAAACGAGAAGCAACAGCAACAACAAAGCAGCTAAAAGCTGAGATCTAAAGGAACCCAATATTAGATATTTAACATGGTAACGAGCAAATTTATGGCTGTTGCAGCAGAGGGAAATAAATAGAGCCACAGCACACGCCGCTCCAAATACTCACACATTTATAAATTTGGCCAACATTTTTTATACTCGTACAACGAAGCCTGTGAAGTTTATTTTTTATTTATTTTTTTTTTTTCCTTTTGATTTCTTATGGTTTTTGTTCACACAAATGCACTCACGTCATTAACGGTGCCATTAAAAAATTGTTATAAAACAACAGGCAAAACGCAGAGTGATGCCAACTGTTTCTAATTGGCCGGTTTAAGAGGTTTCGCAAATAATCAATTTAAGCTGAAATGAACTGTGTAGCGTAAATAAATTATTATTCTTTGCTTTTATTTTTTTATTTCCTTAATTAATGCACATTTAAAATTAATTTTATTTAAAAATGTTTTTAATTTACAAAATCGTTGTTGTGCAAGAAATTTAATAAAAATTGCAACCGCAAAAGTTATTTCAGCAAATGCAAGCAAATACTAAAATGACTAAAAAATTTCCTAAATAAAATTTACAAGACAGAAATTTATATAGGAAAAAATCGAAAAAATCGAAAAAATCAAAAAAATATGTGTATATAAATCGATATACATATATCGATATAAATTCTCCTAAATTAACGATAATGAGTATATAAATTCTATATGTGTATAAAAAATATGGAAAGTGGCTTTTTCGCGATATCAGCTGCCTTCTATGGGCATTTTACCAGCTGATAGTTTAAATTAAAAAGGATATAAAATGATAATAATACCACTTATTGGACAGAATATCAGATAGTGAAAGGTTTTTACAAATGCAGTTGTAGCACAAATGCTCGTATGATAGTTTATATGGAAACTCTTGATCATTTACTGATCAGAACTGCAAACGCAATACAAGTTGGGACAAAACGCAATATTATTGCGTATGAAAAAGCAATAAATTTTTTTTTTTTTTTGGGCTCACACAGGACAATTTCACTAAACACTGAATATCGCACGGTTTGAGTTTAAAAGTTTATTTTTATGAAACTTTTTAAATCAATTATAAAAATTAGAAATTCATTTGTTTCACTAAAAAAAAAAAAATACAAAACAAAAGTAAACACGGTCACACCGTACGAATTTCTTCATCGTTCGCATTAACGAATAGTCTTTGCATTTTCGCAAACACAAAATCGTTGTGTTTGACGACGGGGATTTGCATTCGTTATTCGTCCAACTTGTGTTGCCAGTTTTAATTAAAAAAAAAAAATAGTTTGGCATCCTAAACATTGAACTGCAAAACAAAACCCAAAAAAAAAAAAAAAAAAAATGGAGTGATTCAGTAAATGGACTGCCTTTCTCTCCGCCTTCAGACCGCAACCAAACAAAAAAATGTAAATTTTTCTCTGCACATTTTAAAGGAAAACGCAACGAAAACGAAGGAAAAAATTAAGATGAGAAAAATGTTTAAACTGTCGTAAGACAAGTCGTTATTTAAACAAAACGCCCCCGAAGCCATCTGCAATTGAAGACAATCAAAAACAGATACAACAGCAATTTCTTAATTTAAGAACAAAAAACAAAAAACAAAAAAAAAAATTAAGAATAAAAAAAAGTGAATACAGCAAATGAAATTAAAGGCAAATGTTTTTAGCGCCAAGCAAACGCATTAAACGGAGCTTAAACAATATGAGGAATGGAGGGCGATGCTTAAATTTTTTCAATCTTCCAATTCAAAAACAATTCAGAGTTGAAATATATTTTTTATAATTTTTGAATTTAATTTTGTTTGAAATATTTTTCAAATTTTTCAAATATAAGTAAGTTAAGTCGCAGTGTTCGGGAAAAGTAAATTATTTCAGAACCATCTAGAATTGAAAATGTGGCAAAGAGCCGGAATGGCCATTCGGCTAGTATTCGCATCGTCAGTGCCTACAGTGTCACACTAATATATTTACAATAAAATAAAATGTGTTTATTGCCTTTAACTTGACATTCTTTGAATACTTTTCCGTGTGAGCAGAGTATCTAGAGAAGTTACTCGTATCTGGCATTTTTCCTCTGCCATTGTAATAATGAGGCATCCATTCTAAATAGTCATTTACAACCAGATTATATCATTTGCATAAATTAATTTCATTATTTGTCGGTGAAAAGAAAATATACTACTGTTTCAAATTGTTAACAAACAAAAGAGAACTCTTAACTTTTCTATTCGTAATTTATAAACAAACAAACAAACAAACACACAAACACACAAACAACACAACAAAATCTGTTACAAAACATCAACACCTCTTTATTTTTAACTTCATTTGTAACAACTTAGAAAACAAAAATCTGATTTAGCAAAAAAAAAGGCACAACAAAACAAACAGCCACTTTCACTTTCACGCGTGCAATAAAAATTTTTGCAACAAAAGTCAGCCACACTGTGTGGTTGCCGCAGAGTGCAACGTACATGAATAAGGATAATAGATTTAAAGCAAATAGGAAATCATTTTGAATGAAAACATTAAAACTATCCATACAATGGAAAATAAAGAAAAACTTGTAGAATGTAAAAACCGAAAATGCAAATTTGCAAACTTATTTAAATATTCTTGCAGAATATAATGAAAAAAGGAAACATACAGGCAAGCATAAGCAAGGACCTTGTTACAGGATATTTAAGTGCTAAATGAAGCCTTTACATTTACACACATGTGTGTGTGTGTATGAGCCCAAGTGTGTGCAAAAACATTTTCCCAACTGTTGCTAATTCGATTAGGGAATAAATGAATTTCTGACTGCATTGTCAATCCTCCAAAGAAAAAAGGATTTTTACACTCATAAAAGACAATGAATAAATAAAATGATGCTTTTCATTGGTTTTTGTTTTTTTTTTTGTTTTTGTGCTTTCTTTGTTTTTTCCTAAAGGACACCTTTATTATTTTAATGCAACATTTATGCAAATGACTTTTCTTTTTGATTTATTTTTGTGAAAAATTGTTTATTGGCAAAATGCAAAAGGCAGAAGCAAAAACATACATGCTGCTGAAAAGTATATGGTTTTGTATTTGGTTACGATTCTTGATTTATAGTCGAGGCATACAAGGATAAATCCCTGAAAGAGGTATGTGTAATGAAGTATTTTCAGCAGCCATTTACACATAACTAAATCGCCAAAAGTTTTACATAGAACGATTTTCCAATTGCCAGGAAGTCCAAGGACTCTTAAGAGAAAGAACCAACTACAGAGGGCGTATTTAAATTCATGTTTCAGAAAAGTTGTCGAAATGCTCACACTCTGCTCTAATATGTGGCAGATATGCCACAATTTTAAATTAAAATAAACAATATTCCCACTCTTATTATTTTCTCTTTCCCCTATAAATTATTTACATCACAAAGAAATTTACATATTGAAAAATGTATTTTTTATTCTAAACATTTTATTTTCTCACATATTTTTTTTAAGAGATGCTCTTTTTTCCTTTCACTCGTCGCATGAAAAAAAAAATCTGCTTTGAGCGGGACATTTGTTTTCTTATCCTGTCAAATCTTTTTCTTTTCAGAAATTAAATATTTCAAAAATATAATTTTTGACTGCTGTTCTCTGTCATGTACAAAAATACTTGCTTTCAGAAATAGTTGTTCGAAACGTAGATAAAAACCCCTTTACTTTTGTATGTGTTTGTGGGTATGCGTGTTTTTCTTCCGTTTTTTTTTTTTTTTTTTTTTTTGTGTTAAGAAACCAACATTTCCTTTCTGTGTTCAAGGCAAACTGAAGAAAGGATGCGGAAAAAAAAACATTCACAAAACATCTTCATGCTAAATCGTTTATTAATGATAATGCAAATGTCTTTTGCTTTTACTTGAACAGCATCATCCTTTTCTATTGTTATTATAATTAGACATACAAATATTCACTGCCCTTCCGCTTTTGAAAGAAGAATGAAGACAGAAAAAAATGTTTTAAAGGATTTGTGGGAAAATATGATTCTAAATAAGATTGCTGTCTCAGGTAAACGATTTTTGTTGTGATGAGAAATTAAAAATAGTGTCACGATCAGTTTCATTTAAAGTTTCGTCAAGATTGGGGGTCCTTCAGAGTTTGCCAGTTGAATAATAAAGTAAATTAATGTGAAATTGGAAATGGGTTCGCGCAGAAGAATTTTTACGAAATCAAACATAAATTTATTAAAAATATGCTGATTCTTGCAACGCATCTTGCATAGGAGGAATGAAGAAATTCTACACTAACCTTGAACTTGAGGGGTTCAAAATCACTACCTAATGGATTGCGCCTAGTTTCCACAAATTGGCTATGGGAAACAACATAAAGGCCGTTGCGTTCACGGTAAAATGGTTTGGAAATTTCTCGCATAAAGAGTTACTGAGAAGAACGAAGCCTTAATTTCACTCAAACATATATGATGTAGTTGCGCAGATTTCCAACACACTATGCCATTAAACATTTTTTCTTAATGAAACTACAAAACCTGCATATTTTATACGCACAATGTAATTGTACATTTTATTAATGAAAAAAGTTCATTACCGTAATGCAAACATGTCATAAAACTGAATAAATAAATTTCTTCCAGTGTACATACATATTTTATGCGTTTTTAAGCATTAGATTGCCTTGCTTTCGAATTCATGACAATCTACGGCTCATCACAATAAACAAGTCCATAAACTCAACTAATGACAAAACAACGTACAGCCATTAATAATAATTTTAAATTAAAAAGTACAGAATATTTGAAGCCTTTACAACCCCTAATAATCCTTTGTGACTATATAAACTGAAAAACAAAATGTATTCATTTAATGGGAACACATTTTTGCGTTATTCCATCCATTTATATCAACATAAAAACTTTATTTTTAAATACAAAACCAGTAGCTGCAAGTAATCAAACTAACAACTCGGCGTTTTATGCAGCGTAAGATGCAGTAGGTAAATAGATGAGAAACAGCAGCATAAAACAATACCGGTAGTAATTTTTTATTTTATTTTTGTTTTTTTATTTTGCATGGCTGCCGTTTAAAACGGGAAACATTCTTTTATTTACATTTTTTTTATTTCTGTATTTGCTGGCAGTACTGGCGTACGCCGGTAGGCAACACCGTGGCCACAGGGCCAGAATTAAAAAAGTAACGTACAAAACTACAACAAAAGTATGTATGTGCATTCGAACTGACAGCGCAGAAATAGTAAAAGTGAGATAAAAATTAATTTGCATATAAAACCCCTGTTGGTATGCAACAGTTCTATAACATTTTATAGTTTCCAGTGGAACATGCACAACTGTGGTGTGAGTGTTCGATGTATGTGTTTGGCTGCATACAAATGAACACTATAAAGGGATTGGAAGAGAAACAAAATAAGTTTAGGAAATGACAATACTTTTGCAAAAGCTGTGAAAAGAATAATGCCAGTACGAGGGGCATTTCGGTAATAACATATTAGCCCCTACAATCACTGTGCAAACGCCATTCTCTTTACACTGGGCTTAAAAAATAAATTAAAAAAAATATATATTAAACCAATAGCACTGTTAAGAGCATTTTTTCAAGCTTGAAGTCTGTAATTTAAAACCGTCTCTTTGCGGATCGTGCTATAACTTTAGTAAGCCTCTACCCTTGTGATGCATTTTATTTTTTTTTTTTTCTTCTAATACTTTGAAGAGAGTTTTTGTGTAATAAAAAATCAGGAAAGTGTGGGGAAGAAAGTTGGAAATATTCAGATAAACTTACGACTCTTTCAGCTGCGACTCGTTTTCATTTTCCACTGCAAGATGATCACCATTCAGACGAGGGGCCTAAAGATTGCGACTTTCAGCCTGTTGTAAAGTTTCTTCTACAAAAGAAGTGATATATTGATAAGAAATTTATTGAATTGGATTGGGATGAGAAGAGAGATAAAAGGAAGGGGCCATTGCTATAGGCTTAAGACCAACATATTCGTACTATTTCAAATAAGGGAATCTATAAGCGAATAATCTATAAGCGAATAATCTATAAGCGAATAATCTATAAGTCGTTACAATCTCTTTACTGTTCGTGTTTTTGTTATATTATCAGTCAGTGGAAAAACCCCAAAATTTATTATTATGGAAAGCAGTACAGAATTTTAAAGAAAAGATTTAACAAAATATTTTATTGATTTATATGCATCCATAAAATTATTACTTTTTTTTAATTTTTATAAATAATTTATTAGCAAAGATTTTGCCAGACAAGCTTAAAGTTAACTTGCAATTATGGAAGTTACAACGTCTAAGTTTACCTAAAGGATTCTCTAATATTTAAATGGTTTTTTTTCCAAAAATATAAAAATTTTTTATAAAAATTAATTTATAAAACTTTTATAAAATTTTTTAAACTTTTTTTTTTAATAGAAAATGTTAAAAAAAAACTAATTTCAATTTGTATGCAAACAATCTCAGCATTTGCTACTCAAAAAAGGATAATTTTAATTAAATAACTAAACTAAAACTTCGAAATAATTTTTTAAATTTTTTATAAACGATTTTCATATACTTTTATGGCAAAAAATAGGAAAGAAAAAAATTTTTCTAAAATATGGAGATAAACTATAATTTAATAATGAATATTAAATTCTTCATGCAAGAGATATTATGAAATTTAAATAATATTTTAAATTTATTAGGAAATATATTTTTATTTTGTATTTAACTTTTAATAAAACACATTTTATTATTTTTAATTGAGATCTTGTTTTTGAAAGTCCTCTGAGAGTATTTTATTTTATATGGAGGTAATCGACATATTGCACTTGGCTGCTATTTGATTGTAATAAATTTATTTAATTTTATAAATAAAAATTTATTTTAAACTTTGAAATCATTTTTTTTTTATTTTTTTTAAATTTATAACTTTTTATCAAAATTATAAAATTTTTTTATTAAACTTAATTTATAAAATTTTTATAAAATTTTTTTAAGCTTTTTTTCTATTAAAATATGTTAAAAAATTAATTTCAAAAAATGATAAATTTTTATTTTAATCAAATAAAAAAGTCTATAAAAATCAAAAATCTTATGTTTACAAGATATTGACTATGAGATCTCGATCAGAGCCAACCAATTTCTTAACAATTCACCATCCATCAAGGTAAATTCAAAAATGCGATACAGTTCCAAACTTCAGACATTTTTTTTACATTCTAGAATAAGTATTCTGAGAATAAAAATTCTGTGCTTTTGCCATTTCCAATGTTGAAACTCATATAAAAAATTCGCTAAAGGAATTTTGTATAGTCCTTTAAGGATAGAGACTCCATTAACTACGAAACATTGCAGAGATAAAAATAATGGAAATTTTGACAGATTGTATTGGAAAAACTTTATAAATAAAAAGTTTGTAGCATAACTTTGGCCATCTTTATCATTAACAAATACTATATATACGCCGCTTGGAAAGAAACCGGCTTAATGAGAACAACAACTTTCTCATGACTGCGTTTTTCAAAATCTTCACATGAATAAACGAAAATTTTTGGAAACAGTTTCATTATTACGACTAAACATGCTCGTCCGTGCATGTGCCATAATTGTAAGTATTTGTTTTAAGTATGTTCTTCTGTAATCTGAGACAAGCTCATTTCATACTTAAAGCTTCTACTTTTTAATTTGTAACTATTTTTGCAAAGGAAAAAACCAACTGCAACGACAAGCCAAGCAAGTAATTAACCGACGTGGATGGCTGGAAAGAACGTGAAGAAATGCCTTTCGAAATGTTATGAAAACCTTAAATTATTCACTCATCATTTGAGTAATTAAAAACAATTCGCATTCCAAATTTATGCACTCTTAAATAATTTTAAATTAAACTGCGATTCCTTCATTTTTCATAACAACAGCATACAACCGTACTGCATTACACGCATGCACACAGACATAGCACACATGAATTCATTCATACGAGTAAATACGGATGTTGCATGGCGAATGTTTGCGAATTCTGACGGCATATTTTTGGCGTTTGCAAGCCAAAATGGTAGAACGATTATTTAAGGGTGGGCGTTGAGTGTAGTCTCTCTCATTGCTAAATGCTTTTCATTTAATTTTGCATTTTTTAATTTCATTTCTTTTTTTTTATTGTTGTTGTTGTAATTTTTTTTGCTTCTGGCTAACAAAATTTATATTAAAAAATGTTATAGTTTTGTAACCACCAGCGATAAAAAAGAATAAGAAAAGATATGAAAGCAGCAGTCCGCTCCTGTGAAGGAAGACAAGACAAAACATTCACAGGCATGCAATTTTGGGGCGTCATAATCCACCACATGCGCAAATTTATTCACATGAGAGGCGAAAAACAGCAGCAACAACAATCATCGTGGTTGTTAAGACTGTCAGCCAGCCATGTTAAGAAGAAACAAACTGAAATGTGTTAAAAAGTGAATTTCAAATAAGCACATGTGGAATTCAAAATTTTTTTGTTTCTTATTTTCTGAATTTTATTCGAGCAAAAAAACATTTTAAGAAAATAATCATTTTCTTCATGTGAGTTTCAAGGCATTCCAATCGGAAGGCGCCATCAAAATGTAAGAAAATCGTTTTATTTTTTTCTTTTTGCTTAATAAGAAGCAGCGTAAAATTTCATGTTGTGAACAGGCTCTTTAATATATGTATGTATTTCAGAACAATTTAGCTAAAACAGAGAACTGCCAGATTCAAGGAGGGGCTCAAAAGGACTCATAATGTACTAGAGTATGCGGCAGTTAAAAATGTCGACAAGTAACAGGCAGAATAGAACTGAATTATAAAGAAAAACAATGTATATATTCTACTAAAGTATTGAACTGATTAGGCAATATATAAAATATATCATTTCACAATTTCCAGATTAATAATAAAAAGGAAGAATTTTTTCCATTGGAATTTTCCAATATATTCTAGAAAAATTTTATTAAAATGTGGTATTGATAAAAAAAAAAACGAGAAATTTTAATATAATAAAAATATATAAGTGATGGTGAACACACCGCCGAAACCAACAGATCAGATTAAAATTCGTGGTACTTTTTAATGTATATGAAAAGGGAAAATTTTGTACTCAAATAGAATATCAAAATTTTTATCAAGAAAACATCTGAGCTGAAACCAAGTAAAAGATTTCAAATTGGAAAAGTAAAAAAAATTAAGAAATCTTAACATTTTGTACTTTTGGTACTTTTCGTCCTTTTGGCAAATGTGATACGCCAGCAATTTATAGGCCAGAATTTCGACATTGAAATACACGCTGGGTACGGAAAAAATATAAAAAAACTCAGCAAACATTTACTTTTGGCACTTTAGCTTTTACTGGTAAATTTATTTTGGTACCATTTCACTTTTCGTACCTTTCTCTCTGCGCAAAATTTGGTACACAAACAATTTAAAGCGAACAAAATTGCAGACAGATGCTGGTTTGAGTAAAATTTTTAATAATGAGTTGAACAAAAGGAATCTGATATTGTAGTTATTGCGAATAAACCTGTCCTCATAGTTTCATAGTATCCTGCAACAATTTCGGCAAACAAGCCGTCCTGAAAAATATGCTTAAAGCAAATATATGAAATTATGATTCAAGCATGAATAATAACATTCGTTTACAAAAATTATTGATATGAAAGGACAGCTTTAAATGTATATGGTTTATCCTTTAAGAAACATTATGCTTTAAACGCGTTCGTATTGTCCTGTCGTCAGACATTAATTTGATGGCAAAAATTTATTGTCTCAGGATTTTAAAACTGTATACACAGATAAATGTAGCTGTTGTAGCTGTTGTAGTTGTTGTGTTTTCTTTTTTAAATGTATTTTTATTTTTTAATCGGTATAAAATGTTAAGTAAGCTCAGTTGGAAATGACGTGTGCCTCATCAGCATTTTTCAAGTCGTTCCGCATATATTTTCTGTTTATTCTTTTCCTTTTTGTTGTTGCTTCTTTTACAAGGGTAATGATGTTGACGTTGTTGTTGTGGTAGTTGGAGGATGTAGGACAGTGGTCGTTATTTTGCATATAAAGTAAGTGGGTAATATTTGAATTTATGTGTGTACTTTCCTTCTGATTTTTATAAACTTGTTTGGCTGTTAAAGATACGCCGGTTATTGGCGCTGCTCTTGTTGGAAATTATGACAATACAAATGTGATGGTGTTGTCTACTTAGCGTGTTGTAATGCCTGTAAAAGCTGAATTCTGTACATTTTAAGAAATGTATCAATAAACGGGGCTCAACTTGTTTTATTATTATTATTGTTATCCTTAAATTTAGCATTCATTGAGGACCAAAGAGAAGCTGTCTGTATTTAAATCCTGCTGAAATATATAAACTGAACCTTTTGCCATGAAGGGCAAGTATACGCGCGGTCTTTTAATACCCAGTCTAGTATCTACAATGTTGTCTATCATAAGATACAGAAAAAACAATATTTTGATCTTTTGGTCTATGTAAGCACATAAGTGATTCTCACGGTCACGTAGTTCTCACGTTCGTAGCTCAATTTTCAATTACAAATTAGTTCATTTGTTTTTAACGGTACGACTATTTCTATGGCTGAGTTCTTCCGATGGTCCTCATACTTTTTCAATTTTTGACCTTGTAGTGGCATAATATAAATAAAGATACAAAACAGCTGACTAGCGCGACATCTTCAATATCGCTTCTTACAAAATTTGCACCGACTACAGTACAATTTCAAATATCCCTTGGCCATAAGGGCTTATTCGCAAATGTGAAGGAGGAAAATTACAAAAATTTTCGCCATTTTCTAAGAATATATTTTGCCTCATGAGTGAAAAAAATTACTGACCTTAACAGAGCACTGTTAAGTGCTAACATTAAACGGTTAAAGCGCAAACAGTGATGTACTACATTCCAGCTGTTCTACACTAATTTACCTTCCGAACATGCAAATTGGAAAAAATTTTATAAATTAATATTTTACTCGTTGTGAAAGTGGCAATGCAAAATTTCGTCACTCTTTTATTAAATTTTATTAGTATTAAATTCATATTGTGGGTTCCGTGACTTGCAACTCTGATATTAAAACAGCTGATAATTTTAAACAATAAATTTATACTTTTCAAATAAATGATAATACTTCTATTATGTTATGCTATATATTAATATTTTACTACAAATACACTATCCATGGGCCGGTTGCATACATGGCAAAAAAAAGTCACCGAACACTGAACAGGTTTTATTTTAATTTTAATGTGTAGCCTTAAAGGAAACGAAAGGTGTTATAAAGCGTTTTTCTTTACAACCTTTGCGTTTGGCGACATTTTGAAAATTTACTTGGAATTGCCTGTGTAAACCAACAAGCAAGTTTCAACTGTGTTTAGCATTTCCTGCGATGTATTGCCTGTTAGAGGATTCAGAGAATTTATAGCAACTTAAGCGCTTTCTTAAAGGCAGATACCACTTCTAAACGTTGCGGAAAGCTTTGCAGTACTAAAATCAGAACGTTTTCGGAAGACATTTGCCTCCTGTGGCAACATTGTTAAAAAACCGTAATTTTCAAACAAAAAGTAATTTGATCGGTTTTATAGCAACTGTACAACATTTAAATTTTTATCTAGGTATGACTGTAGAAATATACAACTGCTTCTGAAAGGAAAGTAACCCAGCAAAATATTTAAGGCGATATACAAGTTTGCTTTACCCTAAAAACAAATTTCCATTGCTCATATTAAAACAAATGTATTTGTTGTTCCATACCTGGGGCTGAGAGTAAAGGTCCTTTTTCAGGATTTCGCTATTTTTAAAGCGCAATATAGTTTCAAATGCGCAAAATATTTCAATTTTAATTTCTTAATAAAAGTGGATGCCGAGTTTATGAAAATATACTTTATTGACTTGCAACAATTTGAGACTTGTTGTGAAAATAAAATTGAAGATTTTGAAATGGTTTTCGTTGCTGGGATGTATTTACAGTTATTCGAGCAAAGCGTAACGATTTCAAAGCATGTGGGTGTGTGTGCGGGTGGATGCCAGCACCGTTGCCCTGTTTGCTACAAGTACCATTGCTAGTGGATTTCCAAAAAAAAAAAAAAACAAACAAACAAACATTTGTTACCGTTCAACTTTTTTGAACATTTTCGATTTTGTTAAGACCGTTCAAATGTGCCTGCACAGCTCCAGCGTTTGCTATTTTAATATTTTTATATTTACGGTACGTTTAGTCGCACTTGTTCGCTTTCCAGCGAAACGTTTCTATTTTCATTTCACTTATTTTAATATTTTATTATTATAAATTATAATTTTTATGCGCTTCGTTGAAGGAAATATATTAGATTGTTCTCTTATGTGTCCTTTATATCTTTCGTTGTGCTTGTTTTCTTAGTCCCTTGACTGTTTAATGTCCTTTACGCATAATTTTCCTTTTTTTTTTTTGTTTTTTTTTTGTTTTTTTTTGTTTTACTTGCTGTTGTTGTAGTTGATGTTGGAATTTTTGTTGAAAATTATTATTCCTCTAGATAATTTTTATATTCTTTTATGACAAGCATCACTAAACTCTCGCAGTGACCGCGTTGAGTGCTTCAAATAGTGGCGTGATAAATTTTTAATGGCACATTAAAAAATTGTGTTCTGTTCGGTCTGCTGTTTTTTGTTTAGTGGCCACCAAATGTAATTGCGTTTTCCCCATTTCATAATCCGCAGACGTTTATTAAAATAATTTTTTCTCCGACTGGTTTGATCAGCCCCAAGAACTATTTATGAAACAATATAAACAGTTTAATTGTTGTTTGTATCGTAAGGATTAAAGGATTTTTTTATTCAGTAAATAAAAATCCTTGTACAGAAATTTTATTTCTAACCGAATTTAATGGTCAGACAAAATTTTAGAAATTCATTACTATGCCGAAAAAAATTCTCTTGCTATTACAAATAATAGAATTTTTCTTTGCATGCAGAGCCTCTTATATGGCAAATGACTTTCTGTGGCCGTGAAAATAAGCTTTTTAGAATGTAAGCTCTTAAGTGGTAAAGGCGTGCCACTAAAATACCTGATACCAAAAATGAAAGTGGTTTGATATCCTACGAGCACAATAGAATATTCCCTTCATAATAAAATTCTAAATTTGGCGAATTTATACATTTCAAAGCAGAACTATTGAATAGTATTTGTTTTCGTAAGGTATTGTTTGTTGGGTTATTTCAGAATTTAATAAATGAGAAATTTTAAGAAAAAGATTTTAAGTGCACCTTACAAAGAGCGAAGTGACTCCTGTGTTCTAGCATTGCACACTAACACATTTGCCTCTAATAAAAGTCCGTAAGGATCAATTGCAAGGAAGCATTATATATATAAAAAATCATTAAATTGTGACTATTGAGCAAACCTCCTCTTAACAAATGTTACAACAATAATAATTCTCGTATTGTTTGTTTTTCTTTGTTTAAAAAAAAAACAGTTTCCTTGCAGGCACTACTGCTTTGAACAAGACATCGCACTTTTAGAAACACTGAGAAAAAAACTTTAGAAAACAATTTTGTTTCCTTCTTTCGATAAAATTTATGACTTGAGGAAACTTCTTTCATGTTCCATATAATTGTCATAGAATATTAAGAATTTGATCAAACATTCGCGCTGCATTCAATTTAAAGAACTATATAATCTATTTTTAAACCATTCTTTATACTGATCATCCTTTTGCATCAAGTCGTCACCCAGAGCCAATAATATCTTATAAGGATGATGGCATACTGGGTAGGAGATAAAACAAACTCAAAAGAAAACTATTGATTGACGAGTTTTATTGGATGTGTGTGAGAAAGCGACATCACTGGTTAATGCAACATCTCTAAGAATAAATTAAAGTAAATTACTTTTTTTTCATATATAATATAATATAGGCCAAAGTTCGTACCACATTTATAAAATTGATGTGTGAGATCAGAAATTATTTGCCAAAAATTAAAGTAAAATAATTATTTAATAAATTCTTTTTATAAAAAAAAGGGAAAAACTATCCAAAAATAACAATTTGACATATTCCCACTATCGATATATAGTAAGGGTATATCAAACACAACAGATAAGAGGGAAATAAGTTATAGAAAATTGTTGTACGTTTTTCCAACACGTTTTTCTTTAATTAGTTGGCGTAATGAAAATTAATTTTTAATGCAAATAAAAAGCGAAAAATCCTCTTGCGTAATAAAACGAGTAGAGAATAAAAGAGCACAAGTTCAATGCGCAAGCAATGTATTTAAAAATACTGAAGTGGCTGTTTTCGAAAATGGTTCAGTGCTAAGACTCTCTGGACAATCGTAAGCTTATAGTACATTAATGAAACCTCTGTATCCATTACGAACGCCGGCAATCTGTATTGCGGCATGATTATTTCCATTTAACAAGCACTGCTTTGCGGCACCATCACAATGAGATAACAAGTTGCAATTTTAACGTTTGCAACTTGCTTAAATAGTTTGTAATAAACGAGGGAAAGAAAAGTGTATCCATTCAACTACTTAATACTACTGGCAGCACAATGGAAACAACATTTATTAAAGTAAATAAATATTTACAATACTTGTTAAAAAAATCTGTTGGTAATAAGCGGCAAGTTAAAATAAAAGAAGACTGGCTAAGATAAGAATAATATTTTATGGTCGAATGAGGGAAGCCTGCATGTTATTTTTTAGCCATCCGTTCATTCACTCGCGCACTCATTCATTTCTTCATTCATCCCCTGACAGTGACAACGAATGTTTGTTTCTCTTCCATTCATAATTTATTGTTATTAAAAGTGGAAACATATTTTTGTTGTTTTTGTTGCTGCTTGAAAAATTATCTTCAAATTATGTAACAAAAACAACAAACGGCCCCACATCTCCTCGACGACATGGAAAATATTAAGAAATATTTTTTAATTTACTGCCAGCCACACAGAATATAAAGTGCATCCCCATGGAGTTGCACAAGGTGTACTCCGTACACTTGGCTAGCGTCAAGTAGGTGTAGTGTCCTGTTTATTTATTTAATGTTGTATTTTTTTCGTGTTCCTTGAAAAAATCTTGTTGATGACAGAGTGCCAACACAATGAGTGCAGATGACAATTGTAAATTGTAGAGAGAAAGAAATACTTTGAATAGATCAGAGTTGTAGCGAGGGCAAATTCGCAATTAACTGTAAAAAAGCCCAACTGAAAGTTTTATGACGGAATGAAAATCTAATTTAGCTTAACTTTTCTCGCCGTGGGCTCGGTTGTGGGCTTGCAAAGTATAAGCAAGTGTGAACAAAATCATATACCCGGGCACATTGCAAGAAACCAAAACTTCCTGGGGAACGTTTGAGGTGAGTTTGTGTTGTACGGATGGCAAAAATCATATACCCGGGCACATTGCAAGAAACCAAAACTTCCTGGGGAACGCTTGAGGTGAGTTTGTGTTGTACGGATGGCAAAAATCATATACCCGGGCACATTGCAAGAAACCAAAACTTCCTGGGGAACGCTTGAGGTGAGTTTGTGTTGTACGGATGGCTGGGTTTGAGGATTGATTTCAATTGGATTACTTGTAAAGCGCGTTGAGTTTGACAATAAAATTTCATTTGATATATACTTTTCGACATATGCAAAAAAAAAAAATCGGAGATGTTCGCAAGCATATCCACCTTGTTTGTGTCTCTTGTATAACTGGGCTTCTAACTAAAAGTTGATCAAATGTATCAGAATACATTAGAGAGGAAGTTTTCACTCAATTTATACAGATGATCCTTTCGCATCAAGTCGCCTTTCAGAGACAATAAAATCTTACAATGATGATGGCATACTGGGTAGGGGATAAAACAAACTCAAAAGAAAACTATTGATTGACGAGTTTTATTGGATGTGTGTGAGATAGTGACATGCAAAAAGCATGCTTGTTTGGCATCACTGGTTAATGCAACATCTCTAAGAATAAATTAAAGTAAATTACTTTTTTTTTCATATATAATATAATATAGGCCAGAGTTCGTACCACATTTATAAAATTGATGTGTGAGATCAGAAATTATTTGCCAAAAATTAAAGTAAAATAATTATTTATTAAATTCTTTTTATAAAAAAAGAAAGAAAATGATCAAAAGAAAATAAACTGTTTCACAAATTCTTACTATCGATATATAGTACGGATATATCAAATACAACAGATAACAGAGAAATAAGTTATAGAAAATTGAACTAAATTATTTTTCCTAAACATTATAAATATTTTTTTTTAATTTATAAATTTTTTTAAATTATGTTACGAGCTACATTCTGCTTATTTGAAATTATATTTTAAAACAGCCTAACTTTCTTATATTCTCTCCGAAAATGAGTAAAACTGTAATGCATTCAAGGCGATATCTACGTTCATGCTCAGTAAGTCCTTGTGGTTAATTCGATTATCAAGCCAAAAATCCTCGATTTGCGAATTCCTTCTCAATCGAACCATATTTTTGAACAGAAAAAAGCCGTGAAAATATAAATAATTTTTAATAGAAGCAACATTTTGGCTGGATAAAAATATACACCACTTAAACGACGTACTCATACACAAGTATTCAACTGCAAGGATAATGAATACAAGTACTTGTAGAAAGAAAAACAGTTGTTAAATTTACTTTCTTCAAAAAACAGAACCCAAAAAATGTATGAAGATAAAAAATAGAAAATAAAAAATAAAATAAATATGAATAGATGATGCTCGGACTCGTATAGAGAGACGGAACACAAAAGAAATGAGCTTTAAACAAATATTTATTTACAACCAAAAAGGGGGAGTGAACATGTTTGGTCACAACATGAATTTTATGTGTTCTTAACAATGTTTGCAGAGCTTAAACAAGAGACACGAAGGAAAGAAGGAAAACATTCCAAGTAGCAATTATATTGAATCCAAACGTCCAAACAAATTTTCATTTTTTTACTTCACTTTTTTTTAACAATTAACATGACACTCAACTTGAGAGTCTGTTTTTTCCCAAAAAAAATTTTTTCTTTAGTGTTTAAATAAAAAATCTTGAACCAATAACGACGAGAGTTGCGACAAGTTTTTCATTTTTATTTTTTCTTGACGATTTTTAATCAATTTAAAATTGTTTGTTAATTAAAAATGTAAACAGGCGACCAAAAATCGTTCGGAAGTAACTCTTATTTTGCATGGGAGACACACACATAAAGTTCATGTACGATAATGTAACTGACACACTTGCATACGCATATACGATTTTGTGTTGGCCAACAATTTGGAAAGAATTAAAAGGTGGGAGGTGAATCTCGTATATGTGTGCTCTTCCTTTAGCTCAGTCATAGAAAACAAATATCATTCTACAGATACTGAGAAGATCTATCTCTGCTGTGCATCTCTCTCTCTCTCTCTGTACTGCGTATTACTAGATGGCTTGCCTTGGCAAAGAAAATAGTAATGATTGGGAGAAATATGTTTTATCCAAGAGATACCTGGCAAGCAAAATTTTCAATATATATATATTTTGGATCAGTGATGTCAACTATATAAGCAGATCAGTATTCTACTGTGACAGAGAAGACAGTTGCTGCTAAAGTCTGCACAGAAAGCAATACAGCAGTGTCACTGGGGTTCAAATAGATATTGCTAAGTAGTATCGTCGCACCAATACAAACTGAGATACACCTACGATTTGATGAAGAGAATTCTTGTCGAGCTATCGGGTGGCAACACTTGTCATGCATTTCAATTTAAATTAATGTTAAAAAAAAGTAAATAAATATAATATAACGATATAATAATTATTTCTCTCCGGTCACCCGTTTTTATCAAAGAGATACATGGCAAGAATATTTTCCAATATACATTTTGGATCAGTGATGTCAACTATATAAGCAGATCAGTATTCTACTGTGACAGAGAAGACAGTTGCTGCTAAAGTCTGCACAGAAAGCAATACAGCAGTGTCACTAGGGTTCAAATAGATATTGCTAAGCAGTATCGTCGCACCAATACAAACTGAGATACACCTACGATTTGATGAAGAGAATTCTTGTCGAGCTATCGGCTGGCAACACTTGTCATGCATTTCAATTTAAATTAATGTTAAAAAAAAGTAAATAAATATAATATAACGATATAATAATTATTTCTCTCCTGTCACCCGTTTTTATCAAAGAGATACATGGCAAGAATATTTTCCAATATACATTTTGGATCAGTGATGTCAACTATATAAGCAGATCAGTATTCTCCTGTGACAGAGAAGACAGTTGCTGCTAAAGTCTGCGCAGAAAGCAATACAGCAGTGTCACTGGGGTTCAAATAGATATTGCTAAGCAGTATCGTCGCACCAATACAAACTGAGATACACCTACGATTTGATGAAGAGAATTCTTGTCGAGCTATCGGGTGGCAACACTTGTCATGCATTTCAATTTAAATTAATGTTAAAAAAAAGTAAATAAATATAATATAACGATATAATAATTATTTCTCTCCGGTCACCCGTTTTTATCAAAGAGATACATGGCAAGAATATTTTCCAATATACATTTTGGATCAGTGATGTCAACTATATAAGCAGATCAGTATTCTACTGTGACAGAGAAGACAGTTGCTGCTAAAGTCTGCACAGAAAGCAATACAGCAGTGTCACTAGGGTTCAAATAGATATTGCTAAGCAGTATCGTCGCACCAATACAAACTGAGATACACCTACGATTTGATGAAGAGAATTCTTGTCGAGCTATCGGCTGGCAACACTTGTCATGCATTTCAATTTAAATTAATGTTAAAAAAAAGTAAATAAATATAATATAACGATATAATAATTATTTCTCTCCTGTCACCCGTTTTTATCAAAGAGATACATGGCAAGAATATTTTCCAATATACATTTGGGATCAGTGATGTCAATTTTATAAGCGTTCCAGTACTTTTGTGCAATATGTAGACATTACAAGAAATTTATAATAGTGGCAGGCAAGACAGTCAGAATAAAAGTAAAGTAGGCCGTTTGTATTCAGATGTATATTATCACGAATTTAAATTCTTCGCTGGTAAATGTTAAGTGACAACAGCGATTAAATATTCTAACCATAATTAATAATAAAGATATTGAGGATCACAGAAAATACCCCAAATGGAAACAAACCGCGGTGTTATTGTCAAATTCACTAGTGCATGAGCTTTGTAGACTCCGTTGCTGCAACAACGCAGCTATTAAAATCAAGTCTTCTAAATATCATTAAATTGGCATCACTTGCTTAGCTCCCTGCTTACTCTTACTTTGGGTAACAAGGTTATACCTCATAGCTTTCAATTATTATTTCGAAAAACGTTAGTGAAAGTTATATGAAATACATTTCATGATATTGGGAATTATAGGGCATGTCTCATGGTATGGTATCCATTCCAGAGTGTTTTTTTGTAGTATTTAATAATAAAACAAATAAAAAATTAGAAAAGAAAAGAAATGGTATGTGAAAAAGACAAGTTCTGCCCACGAAAAACGTGAGCACACTGCAGAGGCCCGCTTTTGAACAATGACATGTTACACTTTAGCCCCACGCCAATACAGATCATGCACTTTTAAAAAGTTATCTCCGTAAAAGCCTTAAAACACGACTTCAGTATAACCGAATATTATTGGCTTTTACTTGTTTAGGTAACGTGTTATTAAAAAAAAAAATTCAACTTAATAAAAAACGCTTCTTGAAAAGCCTGTGAGCGCTTTATTTTAGCAAAAGCGAAAGTGTTCCCCAAAGTAGCGCATCCATTGAAACCCATAATTATTCAAAACATGCAATAACGTGACCCTTAAACATATATGGCCCAATAATTAGACTGTCAAATAACCAGCAAACCAAACAGGCCAGCCAACCGTAGGACTACCCCAATACGTTTCAACTTGCAAAAGTATTTAAAAGAGCTTTTTGTTTTTGTACGCGAAAAGTTGCGCATTTTAGCATTTAATGCACGTAGCATGATCATTAAGTTTATGTTCAATGATTATGGATGTTAAATTAAATTAAAAAATAAAAATAAAAATAAAAATGAAAACAAAAAGAAACGGAAAGCTAAAAAAATGGTTAAAAAAAAGCTGGAAATAACAAATTTTAATAACCATGATTAGCAGGATGTTGATTATGAGGTTTGTTGTGGCCACTACATAATTATTCTTACTTGAGATTTCAGTAGCTTAAAAAATTATTTTCATTTAAATAATTTTGTGTAATTTGTTAAATCGATATTGTAAAACGATTGCATTTTATTTTATTTACTTTTTATTCTCATACTGCGAATTTAGGCATGTTGGAAAGTGTTAAATATTTATAAACAGGACGACAACAGTTGTTCCACTATGAGAGGTACAAAGGGGGAAAAATATTTTTACTTTTAATACCACTTCTCTTACTGTTAATCTACAGATTAACGTGAATTTAAGTTTCTTCTGCATCTCCTGATAAGTTTGCTATACGTTTTGCTGATTTACTGCCAGTGTAGTCGCTGGCAAGTGCTGCTATTTTTATATTTCTTTAATAAATGTATCATATGTTTTTAAGACATTTCCTTTCTACTTACATTTGAATAAGTTACAGCAAGTGGAACGTACCTGAAAAGAGAAATGAAGTACTAAATAAGTTAAGCCAACTTTGAGAAATAATAAATTGAAAATTAGTTAAATGAGAAGGTTCTGCTTGATTTTAAAAGGTTTGTTTGTCAATTATAAAGGGCTAGAAAGACGTGTGTGCGATCATTTACCTCCAGCAGTCGTAAATAAAGTTCTTTACAATTTTCTAAGCGGCTGTAATAACCCTTCTCTTGACTACGGTTGGCATTTTTAAATGATAAAGGCCTAATCACTGACTAGTCATTATTTACTACCAAACCCTGAAGAATTTGGAGCTGTACTTCATTAGCAAATCAAAACAATCAAAGAAAATCAGTTGAAAACCCGATTATATTGATGAAACTAGCGGTGCAACACTGATCTGCAAGTGTCTACTTGTTTACCATCAGCATACTCAATCTTTAAAACATCTCTCCTCATGACGGTAAAATGCACCGCATAAATAGCGGCAATCCCATTAATACCGGCACTGGAATAAAAAGAAAAGTATCACAAAATGTAGTCTCTATCCGGTTAGTATGCGATTTTAGAAGTCATGATGACTTGTGTAATAATGACAGGAGCACTTTGTATTATTAAATCTAAGCTACGTTAAGCATCTTAAGACAGCAGTTTAAGCCACCACGCACGCGTAATGGATCATTTATAATTCATGCAAATGTCACAAATGTCATCATTTTCGTATCAATGTAAACTGAGATCCTCTTACGATGTGATCAATAGAATTCCTGTGTTTAATTTTTAATTTCCACTGTTGGGGAGCTGCTTGTACCCCACTGTCTGACTTTTAATCAAAATAATTGTCGCTTGAACTTTTTAATGCCATACGACAAGGTTGCCTTGATTACTGTGATAGTACTCCGGTGATGTCTACAGAATTTGGAATTCCAGAGTGAATTGATAAATGTAAATTATAAAATCAAGCTTATGTACATACAATCAGGCTTCAGGGCTGCCAGTTTTTATTTTAAATAAAATTTTGTTTGTTTTTTTGTTCAATATTTCGAGGAAACCCTGTTGCTCCTCATCAGGAAAAACAAGAAGACCTCTTTACGTTTTAATTCCACTTCGCAACAAAACAAGTCAAAATATTTACTAGAATGTCAAGTGTAAAATTATTAACATCTTTTTATTCATAAATAATTTTTTATTTATTGTATTGGATTGCAACTCTGATACTTGTAACAGCTGATACTGATTTAAATAGTGTTAATCTTGTCTAATAAGTGTTGTCGCGTCAGTAAAATAAATAAACTAACGATACTACCAAGTTACATACAAGTTTTCGACAAACATTTAATTTTAAGATTTTTTTCATCGTTTTATTGTATGTGGGTGGGCGTGATTGTCGCTCTGAAATATTTTGATTACGCGGAATGGTGAAGTACTTTTCCGCTATTTGATATTTGATAAACGATTCTTTATCTGGGATTGGGAACGATCTCGTACAAGCAGGCAAGACAATTACTCAGCTAAGGGGGATCTCCACTCCTGTCAGCAATATCAATCCCTAACCAAACAGTGAGCTAATCAAATAGTTTCCATTTTCACCACTACAAGGTTAGACGAAAATAGGTTTCAAAATTCATGACAAAAGAGTTGTATAGTTTAAAAAACTCACTGCTAAAGTTTTGCAAAAAAAATTTGTTGATCAATGGAATTTCCACATCACCCTCTCCTAGCCATGATTAGCAGCATTTCCAACACTATTAAAAACAGGAGTGCCTGCCGGTCACTTGTGTTCAAGGCATACATGCTTAATGGATAATTTAAAAATGAAATTTTATAACTGCAAAACGAACGCAAACATGTAAATGTCGCCAGATAATGTTGTACTCTTACGACATCGTTCGTCGTCATCGTCTCCCTCATCAATCCAAATTGCCAATATTAACAACATCAACTTCAAGCAAAACGGCCTCTTCGTTACTTTAAAGCCAGCCGCGTTCATGATCGTGCGCGGCATGTGTGTCTGGTGACAGTTAAAATAAAATTAAAGGTCTGAAGGCGTTTTCGCAGATATTCCCAAATTATAAAATGATCATGCACTCGTATGCAAAAGGACGATGAAAAGAAATAATTATTATAACGTTGCATTTCGTTTTATTTCTGTATTTTAATTCATTTATTTTTTGCATATTAATTTAAACAGAAATTCATTACAAGTCTTGTAATTTGAATGCACCTCGTGTTTACAGTCAAATAAGTTCAAAACGGAGTTCTTTCGTATGAAATATGTAAATGATATGGAAGTATTGAATGAAACCTTAAGGGCATTTGCTTTAGGCTTTCAAAAACAACTGAATATCCTTCACATTTCCTGTTTTCATAATTATTTTCCTTGCCGTCAAGCAGGTGATGTAATTGCCGCTAATAATGAGATTAAAATGACAACATGTCAATGAAGTGTAATTGTACAATGATTTTGAAAATAAACAACTATCGCGAAAGCTAAAGTCAAAGGCTTTCAGTTGATGTGCTTTTCGACACACTTTTGAGTGATGACTAACCTGAATTAAGTACTAAGACGTTTGCGGTTTATATCGTTTACTCGATAATGGTGAGTATTCTATTTATGCAGTCACTACAGAATGACAGTTACATTATTTAAAACTAATTTTTCTCTGCCTACATGCAGTCCCATTAAATACGTCATTTGCGAACTTTAGCCTACAGGAGTAATATATAAATAAATAAAATTGTATACACGTTGCGACCACAAGCAACAGGTATTTGTCGTTCCAGAAACGCGATTTCTTAGCGAATGCAAATGCGTGTATTTTGTTGTTACAATTCAATTCAAAAAGCAATGAAATTTTGCATTCGCACTTGCGCAGTACATTCTCGCCTACCAGTGAACAGCGCTTTTGTGAATTTTTCAGCTTCCATGTGATCAGGGCAGCCTTCATTTTTCCTTCAGGTTTCTGTAGCAGTGCAGTACCTACAACGTCATATTGAATCGCTTCCTGAAGACTGGACTGTTAGATTTTTGTGGGATTTTCTTGTTAAGGAGCCTCGTGGATCTGTGTCTTTCTTACTCAATGGAAAGCATAACTTCGCTTTTGGAGCACAAATGCAATAAAGAACAGGCTTTCCTCTGTTTTCAATAGTAATGCAAAAGGAAGACCAGTTGAATCTTCAAAGATTTTAAATAAGCTAAAAAATTAACTACAAGCCGTTTAATGTTTTCCATAAATTTTTTTTAAGCATCAAACAAGTTTACCACCATGCTTGTTGAGCGACAAAATTCTTTAGATTCCTGTAGATTACAAATGTAAATTAAATTACCAGCAAAATTTGGAGAAGTAATTACAGCTCGCGAGTGAAAATAAAAATTATAAGTCGAAAAAAAAAACCAAATTTTAATGTCAACAAGTTCATTTCAGGAAACACGCCAAGCCACTTCAAAAACTTGCACAGAAAATAAAATAGAGAAAAAAGCAGTAAAAACTACTCATGAGTATAAATTCTTTCAAGTCAAACGCTTCCAGTGACGGGCAAATGCCTTAAGACTGCAAACAACTGCATCTGTTTTAATGCAATTTAGTTTATTAAAACAGTGCAATAAAAAGCTGCCAAATATGTACTCGTATGGCCATTGTTGAAGGTATTATCCTTTAAGTAATGCCAGCCACAAGGAGACGCTGTGTCAGTGAAACGGCCGCAGGCGGGCATTGACGTAATGCCAGCGCAACTTTAAATGTTGCGTAAAATTTTCATAAATTCATTTTGTTTCTTTATCTTTAATTACATTCGAACTTCAGGTGATGAAATATAATTTTATTACAGACACTTTGAAATGTCAAACTACTACAATGATGATTTATGAACACTGAAATTATAGTGCGGATTAATAATACAGAGAGCAAGAAGAGGTTGCAACATGCAATTTCTATTTTTAGAAAATGCAGTAAATTTATCAAGGAGCAGTACTTGGAAGTTCTTGCAAGTAATTGCATTATGCGTACACAAGTGCTTTTATTACGTTACGTATGTTTTTACCTGCACCAAGACAATTCAGCGACAGACGGTCTACTTTTCAGTGGCTGTCAGGTTAAGGCCTTTCACAGGAGCCCACAGATTGGCAAATAGAAAATTTATATTAAAAAAATTTGTTTATTAAATTTTCTAATGTCAGCATAATAGATAATAAATTGGCAAACAATTCCTCTCCCTATAATTGCTAGTAGTTGCTTGAATTCATTAAATTTGAAACAATTTGGTTGGACTTTAGACAAGTTTTTTCCCAGCAAGCAATTCACCAAAAATATGGAAAAGTTGTTCTAATCCAATTTGAGAATTTTTTTCCAATGATAACGTTCTTTATTGACGAACTTTCGGTTTGTATGATAACAAACTAGTCTTCATTTTTATTAACTCATATTGAAAGAAGGGATTTATGCAAACTAAAGTGCCTTCGCAGTACAATTTATAAATATTTATAAAACTAAACTTTTGCACAAAACCATTGGAAAACTTTGGAGAAGCTCCTCGAGGAAAATGTAGTGGGATCCAACACAAACAGCTCACTTTGACTATTATTCTGCAGTATTTCGTGCCATTGTGCGGTTTGCAAATATTTCTAGTGTGGACGGCAAAAATCCACCAAAAAAGTCACCTGCAGTCAAATAAGCAGAATAATCCAAATTAAACTCCAAATAATATTTCTTAGGAATGCAAAATTGGTCCTGCCTATTCCAATAACTGATCACTTATACACACACAGTTTCAGCCATTGGCCAGGAGCTTGCGGCGTAGAGTAACCGAACAAATATCACAATTTCCCCTTTTTAAATTTGCAAGCTTTCAATGATGAAGCACAAGTATAGCGTATGAGAGAACTAAACTTAAATGGAATTTATAGTTCAGGGCAATTAAAACATCAAATTAGGTATTAACTAAACGCGCAGTAAGTCAAAATGCTTGCTTGGCAGCAGACTTTTAGTTGGATTGCATTGGTTTTCATTTATTGCTCTTCCGTCTTTATTTAAGTTGACAAAACGTCAGCCAATAAGCCAATGGAAAAGAAAATTATTACAATGAAATTAATTGTTTGCATTGCTTGCTAAAATTTGGATTTACTAAACTTTCCGATTAATTGTAATCGGAAGTTGCTTAAGTCTTTAGTTCTCCTAAGAAGACATTTCTTACAGCTTCGCTGATGATATATGGTGGAATACCCGTAGAAGCTGACTAGCCCCACAACAATCAATTCCATTAAATTTTAGGATTTCAATGCAATTGAAACATCAAAGTATGAAAGGAATTTGTAGTTACCAACGGATGTTATCAAAGGGGTTTATGCTGCACCGGCTGCGGATGTATAAAATGCATTTCTGTTCTTCTACACAAAAGAATTAATTTAATTTATTTTCATTTGAAAAGAAAAAACTAATCTTTGTAAGGCAACTAAATAATTTAATTTGTTTTAAAAAGAGCTGAAATTCTTTGCTTAAGCAAACATACCACCGCAACTACAACCACATGCAAACTTAAATACATGTGAATAATAATTAAATGTACGCACAGTGGGACCTTTCAAGAAAAGCGGAATAAGTAAGTTATTAATCACAGAGTGGGAAAAGATGAAACAGGACTTTGCAATACGATGTCCTTTTAATTCCTTTTTCAATATTTCTAGTTTTATAAAGGAGTTCTATGAAATGAGACACTTATCTTATCTGCTCTAGACGGCTAACGATATAACTAAGCTCTATCAACGTTTATAGGATTTTTTCTGCAATAATAATGGAATATTATTGAGAGCCATTTTGACTTTTTCAGACTTCGGTAGAAACAAAGTTAAATAAAGATGCACAGCTGATCACTTTATATGAAAACTTCACTTGTAAAAAGGTAATTGCTGAGACTCTTTCCTCTCTTCTGAACCCCTTCGAATAACTTCGAAGTTGGCTCTGAAATATCGGCTCATATGTAAAAGATGCATGACAATTTAGCTGGCAAAGAAATTCCGTCTCAAGAAATTGACACACTGGAATACCTTTTTTTTTGGAGCATAAAAGGTGCGATTAATCAAACGTTCGCCATGTGAATTCACATGCCAAGAATTACTTGAACTACTAAATCCTAAATATTGAAATCGGGAGTTCCAGTTAATTTAATTTAATTGACATGCAGTGCATTTTCTTTGATTGTGGAAAAATGTTTGAAATATAGATTTGATTTTCAATAATTTCTAAAATTCTGAAACTTCTGATTTTATCAGCTGATTTTATAGAATAAGCCAAACTATAATACATGATTATTTTTATTAAAAAAAATAAAGTAAGGAACTCCATTTTAGGGAAGTTCAACTGTATGAGCTTAAGGTATTGACATTATGAAATCTTTCGGAATTATTAATTTCATTTAGACTCCGCATCATTGCAGTAGTCTTCCCGACATTCTTTGAAATTAAATGCTGAGATTTTTGATCAGAAAATATTTAAGTTATATGCTACTGTAAATGTTTATAATCTCATGGCAATCCTAAATCGAGTCTCACCAAATTAAAAAGTATATGAAACAAATAAGAAAATATTTCAAATAAAATGGAGAACGAAGCCATAAAACCGGTAGAAAAGTTCTTCACAAGAGAAACCCCAACCGAAGCTTGAAAACAAAGAAGGAAGTAAAAAAGACGAACAAACAAAATCCTAAAACTCTAAATTTATAAATACATATATATAAAAACCGAAATGCTTTGAGGTCCTTTTAGCAAATATGCAGAACTGTAAAAGAATGATTTGTTTGATCATTTCAAATTTCAATTAACATATGAGTCGTGTTTATTTTATGATTATAGTTGACTAGTTTCATATATATGTATATATTTTACTCCGAAGGATATGAAAAAAACTAACACTAACACAACCGTTGCTATAAAAATACAAATAGAGAAAAATTTAATTTAAAAGTTTTATTAATTACATTACAAAAAGAAACTTTACCAGTGACTTTTAAATATTTTATAAAAATTTACTGCTGCAATGAATTATTCTATTTGAAGAAAACATTCTTTAAAATACTGTACTAGATGAATAACCCAAGTATAAAAATTATTTTAAATAAAAAGCTCACGAGCATATGAAAATAAATGTGTATTTCAGAATACTGCCACTCTCCTGGCGTCTTCTCCACCAATACAAACATACGTGGACACGAATACATGCTAACTTTAGATTGAGACCGTAAGAAGACAAAAATACGCACATGAAAACAATCTGTTCAGTCTGGAGTGGTGTTGCCTTTACATGTCTGTCTGTCTATCCGCTTCCAGTTACTCTACATGTCCTGCGTAAAAAAATGCCCACGGCGGGGGGGAATTGAATTGTTTGAAACCATGCGAGTTGTATGAGTTGTATGAGTAACATTTCGTTATAACACTCATACTCTGGCACAAACACAACGCACTTAACTTTGCATTAACCCACACACACATACACCGACACGTAAAGGTAGCACTCAGTAACAAACATGTGCTGCTATCGATTTTGCGAGTACACAATGTCAGACAATAGCTTTCTGTGCATGTGTGTTTGCATGCAAGGACTTGACTTGCCTTTCTTGCTTCTTTACATTGTGTTTCAGTGTATCGGCATCATACATTTCTTTTGCCGTTTTGTTTGTTGCTGCTCCTGCTGTTTGTTGTTGCCTTCAATAACAAGGTCTTGCTCTCTCCGATTTTTGTTTCCTTCAGTTGACAGGAAATCTTGTATTTTATTTTTACTCAAATTTTTCACACAAAAAAAAAGCAGAAAAAAAATTTATTTCAATTTCTTCTTCTTTTTGTATTCCAGGGGAAAATTCTGTTTTTTTACTTCTTCTTCTATTATGCTGCTTAAACGTGTAGTATCTTGCAACAGTCGCTTAAGGTACATAAAAGTAATTTTGGAAATACAACACGCATGAATACTATTATTCGCTATTGAGTTTTATTTCATTAAAGGAAGGAGCTTTTAAAATTCCAGCAGCGACGACATAAAAAGTGAGAAGCAGAGCCTGAATAAAATATTACTGGATATGTTCCTTATTTTTTTTTTTGGTTTTTTATTTTAAAAAAGTTTTCCATTTAACCATTAATACTAATTTACAAACCAAATTGAAAATATAATTATTATCTCGGGCTAATGTTCGTTTCCTTACAAGAACAGTACCAGTTACTTCAGGAGTTATGTATATAAAAAGGAGTTCTACACCTCTGTTGCCTGTTTGCAGCTCTTTATAACCCTTGTATTCAAATCCAAGTTTGAACAAATTTAAAGTACTTTGTGCCTCTTTTGGGCCTTTAATATATCCTTCACATGTGCCACAAATTTTTATCAAGACGTAAGTGAGTTCAAGCCTAACTGCAAGTTGTGTGCTAATTTACTTTTGGGGCATTCTAGTATTTCGGCAGAAAAGGAATTTATCTGAATTAATATTTCTAAGTTATCAAATAGTTATCCAAGTAGACAGCTGTCAGTCCAAATGGTCAGCTCTAAATTTGTTTTAAAGCATTCATGAAATTATTCAGAACCACAAGTCTAAAAAACCATAGTTATTTAATACCAATTCCAAAGCACCAGATTTTAAGGGAAAAAAGTTTCCCCTTAAGAAAACTTTTTATTTTCAATTTCTATCAATACTGAATTTAATTTAATTTAAAAAAAAAAAATTTTAGCGGATTCCGATTCATGCTAATCAACATCAACTTTCCTTGGCTGTCACCTCTAGATTAAACTGCAAAAATTTCACATCAAAATTAAAAAAATTACTACAGAATAATAATTAATAATTAATTGAGAAATATAATAAAAACTGTCCGCACAAGAGTTTCTAATTACTAAGTACATTTTCATTGTCACCATGAACCATTTACATATTTTCATAACTATAAGTAATATAATTATATTTTACACTTTTGTATATGTACTATGTGTGTTCGTACAAGAAATTAGTTTTAGATTAATTAATTCTAATTTTTTTCTTGTTTCCGAAGTTGATCCTTTTTTTCTTATAGTGTTTTCACACTTAAAGTTAAAACCTGGTTTTAACTTAAAACCGACAAACAGCTGATTTTATGTTCACATACAATTTTGATAAAATCAGGTTTTATAATACAGTTTGCCAAATAAATTTGTTAATGATATAATAAATTTTTTGAGGAAATAGGTGTGTTTGTTGTAATTATTCTTCCCACATTTATTTGACAAACTGTACGACAGCCGTTATTGTTTATATAAAAAATAAGAAATTTTAAAAATGTGTTCTAAAATTGAAATGATTTTACATTTTGTGAATTAATATTTGTGAATTGTGAATGAATTATCAGCTGTTTTCAATCTTTCTAACTTGGCAGCACTGCATATGTACTGTATAAAACAAGGTTGTATTTCATAATATCTACTTTAAACCAAATGAAAAAAGGTTTTAAAATGGTTTCATGAGAATTATTTTGTATGGTGAAACCAGGTTTTAAGGATTAGTTTTAAAGTTAAAACCAAATTTTGTTTTAAAATCAGGTTTTATCCTCAGTGTGAAAACACTATTAGATATACGAGTATTTGAAATTTTCGTGCAAATTTTTAGAAAACTTCCAATTACAACCGATATGTAAATAAATTTTTCTTATTTTTAGAAGTTTATTAGCAATTTTAAATTATTTTTGCGGAGCAAAGTTATGACGAATCGAACACATCGCACATGGAAATGGAAATGATTAAAATAAGTAAATTTTGATAAATTTTGCTGTGAAGAAATTTAAAAAAAAAATTTTTTGAAAAAAGGCTTTTCAGTGACATCACATACAAAATATTTGAAGTTAAAAGAATATTGCTCTTAATATTTTAAAATTTGATATTAAGATCCATTTTAATTTTCCTTATTAATACTATGTAGTATAAAACGAGCGCCTATAAAGCGTTCACCATTTGCTTCCGTGGCTGTGGCGCAACTCCTAAAACAATAACTCCACTTATTATTGAAATGGTACTGTGTTCCTAAAAGAATTATATTCAAGCCATTCCTCTTTTAATACCAGCTAACTATTACTTGACGGTTGCCATCACTATGGCACTTATCTCGAAATAGTCCAGCCACCCCTCCATCATTATGGCCTATCAAGCAATATTGTAACTATTAAACAGTGAAGGAGATAAAAAATACAAACAATGAATTTTTTTTTTATTAAAGTTTAAAAATTTATGATCCAACCCATTTATATTGGGTATTGATAAAATAAATTGAAAATTTTCTATAATCTAAGAAAATCTGAACTTTTCTACGATGAGATATTATTTTTAAGTTCATAAGCGTGGTAGTAGTCGTACAGTTTGAAAATTGACTACAATACGAAGGTCTCTAGGAAAGTGTTTTATCTAATTTTATTTCCAATTTAAGCTTTTTCTTTTTTCGTAATAAAATCATAACTAAAGCATCAGACCACTACGAATTAACTCAAAATTACAAAATCATTGAATCACGAAGCATCAAACCCAAAAAAAAACTCTGACCACATTAAATACCTTGTCAGTTCTACAACCTTCTAGCTGTATAGTGCTAAGTGTAGAGGTTTCCAGCTTTCTATTGGAGTCTGAAGAATACTCATTAGACTTGTATACAACACTGTATACAGTTTGAGCTTGTTTGAAACATTTTAAAAACAGAATAAATAAATGCAAGTGAATAAATAAACAGTTGTATGTAATTACTTTTTTTTAATATTATATTTTATTTAAAAAATTATAATTTAAATTTAGAGATGAAATTTTGAAACATACATGACTGTTGAATTTTCTTTGCACGACCCTCGTACATTTTTATAAATTCTTATAGCTTTCAATGTAGAGGCAACCACTATTATTGGCTTTAATGTTCATATTGCAGCCAAAGTTTTATTATTTCGTGTTCCTTTCCTCCATTTCAAGCGAGACAACAATCTTAAGAATGGGAAACTGCTGGTGGAAATGTACATGAAAATGTGGAAAATGAGAAAGCAGATGTGGAGAAAAGAAATCTACATAAAATTTAACTACATTTTAACGCGAATTTCAATTTGGAACGGATATAATTTATAGACGGCTGAGTTTCATGATACAACACGTAACACAATGTTGCAGAAAATTGCTCCAACCTAAACATACATTGTAGCGAACTGTCAATACACATATAATGCTATGAATACAAAAAATACAGTGAAGTGGCGGGACTGCCACTTTTGGCACCGCAGAAACAAATTAAAAACGAAGTAATTTTCTTTCTAAATTAATAAATAACTTATCTCGTAATGAATAAAGTCAGCCAAAAGATTTTCGAAATAACAAACAGCTGATTAATAAACAGATAAAAATTAATAAAAAAAAAAAATTATAGTAATTATACAGGGTGGGCCAAAAGTCACAATGGGGTTTAAAAATTTAATAACTTTTTTGTTTATTTTTTTTTTTATTTTTTTTTTTAAGATTATATAAATAACATCTGGAGAATAAATAATGGAGGGATTTACAACTGAACAAAGAATAAGAATAATAGAATTTTATTACTTAAATCCGCGATAAATTATTTTAACGCAAAGAGCATATCGTCGCCATTAATAATTTCAAGAAATTCAGAAATTTATTGGCCAGCTCGTTCGCCAGATTTGTCAGCATGCGACTATTTTCTTTGGGGTTATTTGAAGGAGCGAGTATATGTCAACAAGCCCGAGACAATCCTTGAACTCAAGGCCAACATTGTTGCAGAAATTCGAGGGCTACAGCCACAAATGTTGAAAGATGTTATGGAAAATGCTCTCAAAAGAGCCCATCATTGCGAAGCTAATAACGGCGGTCATTTAAGTGACATTATTTTCCATACTTAGCGTAAAAAAATTTCCATTTTGTATATTTCATAATCTTAAAAAAAAATAAACAAAAAAGTTATTAAATTTTTAAACCCCATTGTGACTTTTGGCCCACCCTGTATAATAAAAGAAGCCTTCAAGTACGAAAATCAAAAAAAATACAAACTAATTTTTTGTATTTAAATGAAATTATTCTTTATTCATATGAAAGAATATAAGATTATAAGATTATTTATTAATTTTAGCTCATGAATTTATGACTTATGCGAAATTGGGAAATCATTTGAAAAGTTCAGATCTCTCAGCTAACATAAGAGAAATACTTAAATTGAATGAGAATTACAAAAATGCACTCAAGTTTTACTAACTACATAACAAGTAAATTAATTTCACTAATAAAATATTTTTCTTCTCATCAATTTGGCAGAATATTTCCAATAACATATTCATTATATTCTAGATTTTTCGAATTTTTCATTATATATAAAAAAAACGTGGCGAATTTCGTCTGAAATTTTTCAGTGATTTTAAAAATTCAAAAATATACAAAATATAATTTTTCGAACTACTTATGGGGGGAAAAGTACATGCACAATTTTTGTATTCATCTTAGCCGCACTCTTCTGTATTTGTCTTTACTATAAATATGCAAATACTGCTGTTTTTATCTCGCTGGCCATTATGATATATTGTGCTTAAAGGGCCTGCATGGAGGCCCTTAACAGCATTCTGTAAAAAGGGATTCCACTATCAAGTGCGCTGGCTCAGAACTGAATTACAGGCAGTTGTTGGCTCAAGATCACAATATTAAAATTATTTTCAAGTACTTTAATATATCTGGCGTTAAATGATGTTGAAATATTTAAATTATATAGTTATCATTACTGCTCATATAAGATTTCCCAGCAAACAATTAAATATTGCCACAATTCAGTCTAGTATCTGAAAGTGGCAAGTTCGCTTTATTTCAGAACAAAAAATGGAAAAAGGATATGCTACAAAGGGTATTCCTTGATATTCTCGCAGGTTTTGTGGTTAAAAAAGTTTATTGTACAGATCTTTTACTTGAATGGGATATTAATTTTAATCTTAGGGAATTGCAAGGCAGCATAAGAATTTTAAAATGTTTTCCATTTGAACAATTTAGATAGCAAACTTTGCATGTCTAAAAGGGGTCTTAGCAAGATAAGTAAATAGATTAAACAGTGAATTTAAGCGTTCGATTTCTGACATTAGAAGTCTTAAAAGTGTAGAGTCGATTTGACAGCTTCAAGTAGAAGACTCAGACCGAAAGTGATCAAAGATTCACTAGTAAGCTGGATTTACTCCAAGGAGAATTGACTCTCTTGCAATCCCTTCCTGCTCTAATAGGAAATATAAGTAAACTAGAAAGCCGCGGAAAGAAGGCCTTGTTGTCAATACTTCCCGCCTCTGCTAAGAAATGCAAACGTTGCAATCTTCTCTGCCGTTAGCTGGGCATATAAATGTCTTGAAATTGTATGCATGAGTGTGAGTGCTTGACTGAATGTGCATGTGTGTATGGGTGTGTGTTGTAAATAAATGTTATTATATTTTAATGTTATAAAATGGTTGCAACATAAAAATAAAATACACATAATGGCTGGCTGTAACGAGTTGAAGGTTTAAAAATATATTTTTCTTCTTTTGTAAAGAAATTGATTTAACCAAACATAAAACTGATGGGCATATTTCTTCTAAGCAAATAACAAATAAAAAAAAAAAAGAAGGCAAAACGAAATCAATTTAAACAATTTTCTATAAATCATTTTAAAATGTGGCATTTTATAATCGAAAAGATTTTTCAAGGGAAACAAGGACAATAAACTGGAGATAAATACGAAATTGTAGTACAAATAAAAACACAGACTTACTTCTTCACTGTCTACATAGACAGGATTACAGAGAACATAATGCATCATTTCTTTTTCTTAACTGTCTGCCTTTTGGAGGAGGATATGGGAGTATGTATGTGCTTTATTGAAGGGATATGATTGTGTGCGTGCAATAGTATGGCTGCTGTCGATTCATGTGTATAGAAAGATGTGATTGAGATTAGAGTGGCAACAACTTTTATTCCAATAGTTTCTTAAAATTTGCAGATATAATGGAACTGCATAAGGATCCTGACCAATTGAAAACAATTTTTGGCAGCACAATACTATTCTTAATTTTAGTCTAGCGAGCTTTTTGCGTATCCATCTGTTCGAAATATTTGCCATGCCAAAATCACTTGTAAACAAAATATTCAGACATCTTTTCTTACATTAAAGGCACACACTAATTTCGACATCAAGGACATTAAAGGGTACATATGCAACGATTAAATTTCAAAGTAAATAATTTACACGGAATTTAATTGAACTTTTCAAATATTTATTGAAATTTAAACTTTCAGCTTTTAGTATATTTGCACACTCTACATTTCTAATGCATTCCGAAATGCGGAAAATTTTAATAAGCAGAATTACATCCTTTTAATAGGATTAAAGTTTTAGGAGCAGCATTTTTCATTTGACAAAACTTTTAAGTATTTTTTCTTTAAATTGCATAGATTTCCAAATTGGTGGCCTGTACATCGTCCCTATTCATGCAATGTATTTTCAGCTAATTTTGTTCAGACAACAATAAAATTTTAGATACCAGGCAACTTGACGCCGCCTTAATCAAACAATTGCACATCCCATAAGAAATTTTTTTTTTCATCCTCACTTGAAAACTTTTTTTATTCATACTTTTCTTTTATTTATCGTATTATTTTCAACTTGTAAATCTGCATGCAGAGACTTTCTTTCATATTTGCACAAACTGTAGCCAAAGAAATAGACGGAATTTAATTTAATAAAATTCTCAGATTTGCCAAGATAGTTTAAGGCGAGCAGCAGGTGATGCAAGAGATGAAATATGTAAGAGGAATGTCCGCAATTAGCGACAGAGGTACATTTTTATCATCAATATCATGAAAAATTGTTGACTCTTAAGAACACTACGAGTATGCATTTATTCATTGAGCCCACAACTCAAGATGCCGATATATAAACTGATAACCCCACGTGACCTAAAGCCCTGATTCTTGGCATTCCAAACAATAATTTTCATTAGCATATAAATTTTTGGGATTTTTTAATAAATACTAGTAAATTTAAAGAATAGAATTAGAGACAACAAGGGCTTCATATCGATCTATTTGTTAATACACTTTTAAAAATTTTAATAAACTTTTATTTTTCGCATTTAAAATAAGAACTTTATTGAGTTTTTTTTTTATTACGTTTCTATTGTTTATTCGGCCTTTTTTTTATAAAATATTGAATTATTGATTTTTATTTTTATATATATATTTTATATTACATTATTATTAAAAAGCTACACAAAGGACTTTTTTATTTAAAAAAATTTTTGTCCTGACAAAATACTGGAATAATTCATAAATTTATATTTTATACAATTTATGCAGAAAGGTTTTTGTAGTTTTGAAACTAATTTTAAATATTTTACAGAAAAAAAAAATATTTAAAAGTTGCTAATGGTTTTTAAGAGAAGTAAAAAGAAATTGA
Source organism: Ormia ochracea (assembly GCA_963402855.1). Taxonomy (NCBI): domain Eukaryota; kingdom Metazoa; phylum Arthropoda; class Insecta; order Diptera; family Tachinidae; genus Ormia; species Ormia ochracea. Next base: position 6,026,030 of record OY727106.1, read on the forward strand.
TTTTTCTCAGTGTAAACATATTTGTTCCTTGCAAATTCCTAAACAACTAAGAACATTTTGTTATGAAATAACTCATACATATAAATATTTATTAAAATTAAATTCCAATTTTTGTCTATTCGCTAATATTTTTACCAGCTCCTTAAGACGATTTCGAATTCGTTTTGGCCAATCAAACGCAATCCAATCAGTTTGCAGTTTGTTAAGTTGTTTTCTTGTAAATCAGGGTAGGAAGTAATCAAATGAAGTCAAATAAAAGATTTCAAGTCTGCAGTTGACTTCGTTGATACGGTTTGTATGTACACGAGCTTAACAGAAATGCACACACACACAATATTTTATGTTTTTAACAGTAAAACAGGATAAAAAAAAAGGAAACACATTTTTGGAAACTTTTCTTTAATGCCAATGGAATAAACAACTTTATATGAGCTTTACTGAAAACAATTTTGGAGTTGCTGTTTAAGTAGCAGACCGAAAATTCTATAACTTTTAATAATATATTTGGACCCTAAAGTTTAAATCAGACTTAAATTAAAAACGAACTATAAAGCAAAAACTAATTCTTCAAGCAGCCTTTCAGAATTTCTTTTCATTTTAACAAAATTTAAATTATTAAATTTTCTCTTGTGTTCCATCTGGTTTAAATTGTTAAATTTTCGTTTGACAAATTTCTCGCCTTGCCTAATTTAAATTTTCATTTGCTTTTTTATAAGAACTTCAACTTCAAGGTCCTTGCCACGCACTAATTAATTTTATTACTTTTCTTTCTGGCCTTGACCTCAATGTAGAAACATTAACGCCACAAAGCCGGCGACAAAAAGCAATTGAGCAGCAACCTTTTTTCACTTCAAACTCATTAAGACGTTAAAAATGCTAATGAAATTTTTTCAACTTGTTTAAAAACTTATGACTGTGATTTTTCTTCCTGTTAACGCATACAACTAAAATGAAATACCATAAGGATATTCAGGAAAGCAATACTGAGTAAACAGTAATTTACAGTCCCTTGCCCAACTGCCAGCCAGCAAAGAAAAACAACAGCCAGCAAGTAAAAGTAAATGGCCATAAAATAAAAAAAAAAAAAGTCAACAACCCTCGCCGTTTAAGACAAGAATCTAATTAGACTCAATATAATTATCACGCCATTACTCTGGCCAAGGAACAGAGGGTGTTAATGGGCAAAGAAAGCAGGCAAAAAAACATTAAATGAAATCAAATAAACGGAAGTTTAAATAATTTCAATGTCTAACAGAATTTGGCCGCAAATATTGGAAGAAAATAAAATGCTTGACAAGACAGTTCATGCAAATCCTTTGCGTGTGAGTCAGAGTAATTTTTTGTTTTCTTTTCCTTCCCTTCATTTCCGGGCCTTTATCTTCTTTTATTGAAAGCTGTTGGTTACAGGATTGGCACAGGTTAGCAACCACTGCAACTAATAAGTTTCAAAAATTCTATAGGAATTTAAAGGTGCGTGAAACGTAATTGACAATGATTAGATGGACCGCATGACCAAGCAAGAGAAAGCCTCTCAGGCAAACTACCAACAAACAGACAGTCCTGTTTTCACTCAAATTTTTGATATGAATTGAAATTAATTTTTAATTAAAGTAATAATTTAACTAGTCTAGTTTCAGTTCATTTATTTAAATTTCCCCAATAAATTATATAACTGAAAATTCATCATCGAGGATCTTTTATAGTGCAATTGCACTTACACAACCAGCACACTATGCACTTATGCGCCAACCGGTAACAGCCAAATTCTAATCAAAGTCTAATTAAAAAAATTTATTAAAATTAAATAAATAAAAGTAAATATATAATATGAGTTTGGTTAAAGCACAAACGAGCTGAAGCCATATGCGGTCATAACTTTCGAATCCTTACGTCATCCGCTGCGTTAAGCAGCTATGCGCTCACTATACCCACCAGTGCTCGCCAATAGTAATGTTTTGCAGGAAATATAGTATATTAACTACACCGAGCAAAAGACAAAAGCAACTAATAACACCAAGCACACAACTGGATAACATTTACTAAAATCCGTTTCGTACCATCATTCTCGACTAAAGCTCACATATGCTACCGAAGTTATGTATTGTGCCCGGTTTCATCCACAAGCATTTTACAATGCTTTTAATAGATATTTATAGCAATACATGCTTCTTTAATGGGTTAAAGAAGCAAAAAAAAAACAATTTGCCAATCTTAACCAGAAATAATTTATAGCTCGTGAGAGCGCATTTGCCATCTTCAACACTCTTTTGCGAAACGTAAACAGTCACGCTCTCAAAAGTGTTACTTCGTAAGAAAAAAATACGTCTTCATCCAGTAGTGTCGTCCTATAAAGAAATTAGCTCGCAAATAACATGAGAGAATAAGAGAATATAATTAAGCTTACAATGCCAGGAGGGCATAAAAGCAGCAAGAGAAATAATCCAAAAATCGCACTCTACACAAAAGTCGAAAGTTTGTAATTAACTCTTCTTCTTAAATCAGACACACGCTTGCACACAGATAATCTCTCTACAACAATTGCAAGTGTGTGGCTTTCAGTTGGAAACGTTAGACAAAGTCTTTGCTCAATACGTTTTGCTTGACTCCCAAAACACCCACCAAATATTCTCTTCTTCTGTTAATCACCATGAAAAATGTGTAATTTTCAATGTCAAGCATATTTTTCTTCAAACGCATTCCGCCTTCAGCAGCTGTTAACCACCAGTTGCGATTTTTAAACCTTTGCCATTTCTTAACATTCTCAATTTCGAAACTTTAGGGAATACGAGGACGTCATTGCTCACATAAGCATTTAGATTTGGCTCCGTATTTTAATAAAAAATTAATGCTGCTGAATTCTTGACAGAAGTGTGCGCTAGACCTTCGCGGTCTGGTCAAATAATTGGGGTTTCTATTCTTAGAGGAGCATTTGATAGTGAAATGGCGCAAAAGCGGCATTGGGGATGGGCATCCAAGCCAAATGCTTGCTCTGCTATATAACACTTCCAGAAAATCTGAGATAAAAGTTGCTGGAGAGTACGCGGTACCGAAGAGTCTAATATTTGCCGCAACTAAAGAGATCTCTATTTGCCAACAGCTGTATAATTTTTCTATTATCGAAATGAATAGTGAAAATAGTAAATAAGTAAATTTAAATTATTAAAGTATTTGAAAATATTTCCATACGAGTATATTCAATACAAATACATTTTGGGAATTCACAGAATCTGATAAAAGTATACGAATACCCCAAAATAAAAAATATTATAGTATTAATATTACGTTCCTCCCGATTTGTGTACGCCTCATTAGATTGTATCGACATGGATATAGTATTTTTATTTAAATAATTTAATTATTAAATAAATTTTTTTTGCAGTCTTTTTATATTTTTTAATTTAGTAATAAATAAAAATAATTTTTTTCAAATTTTATTTTTATTTTAAAAAGTTTTTGAAATATTTTTATAAATTTACGTTTACAAAAGAATACTTTAACGTTTTTTTTTTTTTCAAATAAATTTTTTTAATCAAAAATTTAATATGGTATTAATAATTATTTTTAATTTTAATTTTTAATTATAATTATTTAATTTTATTATTATTTCTTTTTTATTTTATTTATTTATTTCGAATTATTTTAAATATTTCATAAAGGATGAAAAGAATTTAACATCCTTGCCATTTTCTGCAAATATTTTTAACAATTTTGTGCTTTTAATTTTAGTTGAAAAAATAATTTTTTTTTTTTTTTGCAAAATAACATTTATAATCTTTATAATTTTTAAGAAATTATATATATATATATATATATATATATATATTTCATATTTTAATAACTTTACATTTCTAATATTTTTTTAATAATTTCTGCAATTAAAAAAATGTATACAGTAATTTTGATAGTTTTTCTTTTTCACTAGAAAATTATTTTTTTAATTTTTTTATAAACTTTTAGTAAATTTAGCCTGTTGTTTCGCTATAACTGAAACTGCATGGTTTTTATTATTCATTTCCAGATATTTTCTAATTTCTTATTTGGAATTTTTTTTTGTATTAACTTCGGAGCTCATCGCTCAGTTCAGTGGCCACTCAATATTTTTGGCCACTATTTGTTTTTAATTTATATCTTAATATAAATTATAGTGGAAGTAAAAATAATTTATTAAATAAAAAGCTTTCATATATCACTATTATTGGGCTAAGTGGCTATTTGTAGAAATGGAATGAGAAACCAAAATTCTTTATGGTGCAGAGCTTTCATAGTAAACTAGTTTCTAATTTGAGTCGCCGCATCATGATATGGCCACCTATTGAGAGTCCAAATTTTTAAAGCTCTTTTAGTAACCTTCTCAGGGACTCTCATTTATTACTAACACATCAGCAATTTAGCCACTAGTGTGATGATAGTCAATTTAGAAAATTCTTATCTTGAATTATCATTCCAATTTTTATTTATTTTATTTATTAATTTCTTTCATTTATTTCATTCTACATTTCAAACAGCCGCTTCTGCTGCTACAAAGCGGTTACCTAATGACGGTTGGAGTTCCATTAAAAATTTGCATAATCTTTTTTTCCAAAAAGGGGAAAAACTATAAAAAAGAAACATGTGACTTTTGCCCAATCCTGCTGTTAAAATAATCTCTTAACTGGCGTTTATAGAAATCGACAAGACCATGAAAAATGCTTAACAATAATTTACGAACCTCTAATTAGTTTCTTATGGAAATTTTAAAAAGTCTTCTTTGAAGAAAATACAAACATAATTTTAAAGTCTGATTTAAATAGAAATTTATTCTTTTTTTCTTGAGCTGCCTAAAAGGCAGTTGAGAAGTGAAAAAAGAAATTTTGAATTATTATTGCATTAGAAGAAAATTTGTATTTGCACGTGTTTGAGTGTGTATGTGTGTGTGTGTGTGTGTTAGTTGTGTGAAAAAGGGTTGAATTGAATTCGAAAAGGTGATAAATTTATATTAAACGATTTAAATAATTAAGCGACAAGTTAAGAGTTACCAAAATGAATTGATGGCAGATGTGCTTGTTTAGTTGTAAAATGAATAATTAAATGGGATTATTTGTAAATGAGGTAGACAGAAAACGATTAAAGCCAATAAGAATTAAAATAATTTATATGGATGTGACTCAAAGCTTCCAATTAAATAAATTAATTATATTGAAGACAATGTAAAGCAGAGAAATGGAAGAAATTAATAATATCAGGTAAATGTTCACGTTTAAAATGTTGACCAATGAGCGTTTTTTTTTTTTCTTGAAATTCCAACAATAATCTTTAAAGTAGTTCTCCTCTCTAACAAGCTTTGGAGGGGCAGTTGTCATACTTTCATAACCTGAAATGATATAGAGTAAAAAGAATTGCAGTATCGCAAATTGCTGTAGCAAAATCGCACGACTTTAGACAACTTTTATTGGAAATTGTTTCCATATAAAATTAATATTTCCGTATTGCCTTAAAACGAAAGTATATATAGTATTTATTAGTGAATACTCATACAGAGAGCAGATAGGGAACGGAGCAACCCCTTTGCTTATTGATTGCAACTTTTTATCTTCAGACTCAATAATAGTGTTTGTTGCATTGTGTACAGCGATTGCATTCATAACGATGATCATGATGATGATCGTGATGATCATGATGATAATGATGATGATGATGATGATGGTGATGTTGATGTTAATGATCCTGTGAAGAGTGGTGGTTTTAAAGTCAAGTTTTTGTTTTTCGTATTGCATGTGCAGCGCCACGACAGAGAATAATTGTAGTTTATTGGCAATCAATAGGATTTCTCACATACATTCATACATACACTTCACATTTATGCTTTGACAGTCAGCATTTATCGTTCTCTCAATTGCGTTTCTTATTTCAATTCACTTTATTCTGTCTGCATGTTTGTTTTGCAAATTTTCCTTTCGTGTGTTTGTTTAGTTGTCATTGTTGTCGATATTTTTTATTTTTTTTTGCATGACTTTGTAAAAATTGTTGTCAGTTTCAATAATTTAAGTTACGGCATTCATTTGTTTGACACTAATCAAGGGGAAAGGGGACGAAATACAATAAATTTATTGTACGAATGACACTAATCAAGGGGTTTGTGTTACAATAGAAAACAATTGAAATTGACATTTGGCTTATGGAATAGGAATAGGAGGAGTTTCGCTTATGACAACGACACATTAGAGGGATAAAAGGGAAGTTTATCAAAACTATTATTCACTTATTGGCCCAGTTTATTGTGTTCTATTACGCCAGGTAATTCTATTAAGGTTTTGCTTAACTTTCTTTCCGCAAAGATCAATACTCAGGGAATGAAGCCATTCATATAAGGGAACGTGCAGTAATTAGTAGGAAGAGAGAGCCACTTGCGGAAGACATTATTGCAGCGAGTGTGCTGTTAAGTGGCCGGGTACTATTCTTTTATCACTTAAGCTTTCCGACAACAATCAACAATAGATTCATTAAAGCAATTGAGAGAAATTCATGAGAGTTTTTTCTCACTGCCTGAAGTGGAGCAGCCAATGACACCTTCAAATAACATTTTCAATAAAAGAAAAGAACTTGATGACCTTAAAACATTTCCTCTAAATATTTAGGAATGGTAAACGACCACAAAACTAAAACTATGCAATTGCGGACTATTAAAGCTTTGCTGCGATAGCTTTCTGCTTTCAGAAGTAAAGTGTCGCAAAGTATTCTTTTTTCTTTTTATTGTTCTAAAGCAACTTTTTACAAGTTGTTGCAACCGAAAAGAGGACAAGAAATGGCAAATAAAAAGTAATAAAGAAATTTACTTAAATAAGAAATAAAATAATAAAAACTTATAAACAAGTTTGTCTTTGTCTTGCAGTTGTTGCCAACTAAATGGCAACAAACTAACGGAAAATAACAGTTTTATAACAAAGTCTGTCTGCCGTGGAGTTGTCTGCTTATGACAATTTATATTTTTATACTCACGCATACACAGAGCCACACATATTTGTACGAGTATTAACAATCATAAAAATAAATATTGCGCATAATGGCGGCGACATACAATTGTCGTCCAAATACTTTGCATACTGACTTGTACTTAAATGTGACTGTAAGCAAAGAGAATTTTCATGGCAGCAATTTTGAAATTAAGGTAAAATAAGACGATAATTTTATTTATAAAGCAAGAAAATATTTATATATCATTTTCAAGAAAGCTAAACGTTGCAAAGAAATAAAAATATGTTTATGGCGGCGCAATGCCCTCATTTGTGAATCTTCTCTTTAATTTTCTGATGAATGTGAGACGTTCTATTCGCAATTATTGTCATTATGAGAAAGACAGGATCAAAACCAAATGTTGCTTCAATCCTTTCAGAGATAAAAAAAAAATTATTATACAATCCCACTCAACGTATACTGAACACAAGCAACCGGCTAAAAAGCTTTTTCAAGCCATTAGGCCTAACCTAGTTTTTTTTTTTTTTTAATTAAAACAGCCAGAAAATTCATGTGCGCTCTAAAGTTTTCTTGGAACAGCATTATTTATATTTTTTTATTAAATCAACAATTGTATGAAAGCTTGGCCAGCCGCTGCTTGCTTGAGGCATTCAAAAAACCAATACAAAATACATTTAAATTTAAATTGGCCAGGAAGTTTAAAGCGGGAAACTCACATGCTTGCTTAACATCTCCCTAAGAAATTAAAATAATAAATAAAAAGAAATATTTACCGGCCACCATATTGTATCGCTAAATACATAAAAAAAAAAAATTTGAAATATTTTTATGATGGCAAACTTTGGCACAGAATGAATGGCAAACACAAACAGTTAATAAAATTAAGGGTAGTAAGACTGATGGCCAGAGTAAATTTGCTGCAATTAATCAACAGCCTTTCAAACTTGCCTGCAAATATTTGGCATTATTATGATAAAAACATTTCTGCCAATAATTTAATTTGCAGAAAAAAAACAGCGACAGCAACCATATTTAACAATTTAAAGCAGTAACACACAGTGTGCAAAGTAATACTCGGTAGTATTAACAACAATGGCCTGCTTTTAGGACTGCACAAAGCTCACTCACACACTCGTACACACTTTTGCGACATTGCTTGGGCCAACGAGCAAAAATTCACTGCAGACATCAGAGCGTAACTAATTGCATGCGGCCAACCATCGCAAAAGGAATTTTTAGGCAAAATTCATACTTGATCGCCATAAGTGTTCATACGTACTCGTATGTTAGATTTATGCTTTAAAAGTATGCCAAGCAGTTGGACGGGGCAAAGAACAATGGCCACCATGAAATTAAATTTTATGAACACAAAAGAAAAAATTCGAATTCCTACAAAATTTTATATTTGATTTAAAGTGTCAGTGGAAGCATTGGATCAAACTTGGCTTGCAATACGGGCAGTGTTACAACAGATACTCGCGCATTTATTTACAATTATTTTTATCGTTGCTTAAGCCTTAATTAGCTACACATACTTGGTGGTTAATTCGAAAGAAATATCTATAAAAATCTAAAAAATACTTCTTGAATTCACCGGCCACTAGAGAGGATATCGTGAGTAAGTTTTCACTCACATTGAGCAACAACATGTTAAATTTTATGCTCGGCTTTACAGTAGCGTAAGCAAATGAAAATATAAATTAAAAGCAACTTTGTATCTAACTTATATCTACAAAGCTTTCAGGTTGTAGGCAGCAAAATAGCCACGTTCTAGGCCGGAATCGTACCAGCAACCTCTGCTTTACTAGGCCTACGGAGGCGAATAAATATTACCTACATTTTTTTATAGGCAATATCTTGTAAATAATTTCGGTTTGTTCCAATTGTATTTGAAAGCTTTTTATCTTTGAGCTTAGTAGCACTCTCGCTCCTAAGTGGTTATTATATATTATAATCGTCTAGATGCGCGATTGCTATAAAACTGTTCTTATACAATTCGTGGATAAAAAAAAAAATTCTTAATATAATTCGTGTAGAAATATGCGATAAGGCAGTGAGTCGACCTCCCTTCGCTTCAAACATATTATAACGTTGAATTGCCAGAGAACTTTGAAGTACAGTGATATGTAAAAGTAGACAAGTCAATATATGTTGTTCACAACCAGTACTAACATTGACATTGTCCGAATATTTCAATATAAACCGCGCCCCCAAAGCTAAGTTGGTTAAACATACTTGCAATACACTGTGCGGGAATTATGAGAAAGGACGCTCTTGGTCTATTTTCAGTAGGATTTTATTAATTGTTTTTTACTTTGATACAACTCCAACCGTTCCGTTATTTTGCTTAAAATTGAAAAATAATGCATCATTTTTATTTTACACACTGTATTTGGTAATATATCATCACTTGCAGCCAGATTTCTTTAATCGTCATCGTTTTATAATCGATTAAATTAAGGAGCATAGAAAAACAATGCTGGGGTTTCTAAGTATTTACTTCATGGAGTTTTCGATAATTACATATTTTAATTTTATGGACAAAATTATTTTCGCAAAATTTAAAAAACCCCTTTTATGGTCGTTCAGCTAAATAAAGCAAGAATTGATGATCCGTTCAATTTTGCGCAAAAAGGATAATTGAAGGATTCAATTACAATTTAACATGGAACACAAAATATGACGTGCAAATAGGCGTCTGGTATAGATTTGCATATATAGGAGAAAGCACGGGCAGTAGGAGAATACAGTAGCCCAACCTTAAAAATTGATTTTTATTAATTTTTGTGGCTATAAAAAACTAAATAACATTTCTCGCATTTTTAAAATTTAAAAGCAAAGACAATAAAGAAAATACTTTAAGGAGCACAGTGTAAACAGAAAACCGTCAGAATTCATACCCATAGTGTTTACAAATAGTCTGAAATGTCAAAAAATCGTATAAAGAGGAAAATTTCAATTAATTCTATTTGGCGGCTGGTCAAACAACACGAGCGCCAACATCATTTGTGATACCCCAAAGAACACAAAAGGGAAAAGACTCTCAAGTATTGAGGAACGAGTAACAAAGAACAAAGTCAAACTCCAAACAAGAAAATATCAGATAAAAAAGGATAACGAACAGGCTTATGAAATTACACTCGCAGCAAAAACTCAAATGACTATAAAACAAACCACATAAAGTCTGCTTATGTAATTATTAGGTGATAAATCATGTGCATTATAAAGAAGAAGCTGGAAAATACAAAACAAACAAAAAATCCAAGTGATGACTTTGGCAGCAAAAGCAAAAATAATATTGATGTCTCTTTGCATAATTTTGATTCCATTGTCAACTTTTTAACTTTATGATTTGTCAGTGTCGCGTATATATTTTAATTTATAAGACGACCGAACTCCACACACCCCCAAACAGACACACAACAATTTATTGCACAATTCTTTCAAGGCGTTTCGGGTTATGGAACCAAGAAAATTCTTCAAGTTTTGTGATAAATGTACGTTAGTAAGACTTATAGGCAACTGTCATGAGCAGAACGAAACGATGTTTAACATGTTTTGCTGTTTCATAAAATGGAACTTAAAGCACTTCCTTCAGTTGTCCTATTTGTGAATAGTCCAGAAAAAGTTTGGTGATAAAATAATAAAAAATGCTAATAAAATCATACTCTTCAATGATTTTATCTTGTCATTTTAAACATTCACTTTAACATGGCGATGTTCTTAAAGGCAATTGCTTACCGCCATCCATTAGTGACTGTATTAATTAAGCACGATGTTTCAACAATATTAAAATAAAAATTAATCGAATAGAATTAATTGAAATGCAAAATGGGTTTAGAAATATCACTCGAATCATATAATGAATAAAAAATAATTTTAAAAAAGTGATTGAAATAAAATCGAATCGGATAATACTTTCAATATTATATACTCTCAAGATGTAAACGAAGGCCATTTTTTCATATGTGTTTCATGTGTATGTTTTTATTGCACCGTACTGTATAAAGTAGTTTTCTTTTAAAAACATACAAGATTAAATCATAAATAGACAAAAAAAAATTATTTTATATATAAATGAAAATTCAAAATTTTATGAAATTAATATTTAATTATGAACGGTTGTGTGGACGCAACGACTCACACATAGAGAGCCCAATGTGGAGCACAAATTTACACAAAATATTATCAGCATCTCACCAATAACTCTTCAAATGTTGATTTAAAATTTTTCAGTTGCCTCCGGCTTATCGCCATAGATAATTGGCCTTACGCAAGCCAGTCCACCTAAACTATACGATCGCGTTTTATCACTACGCATATTTAGATTTTCATCAAAATTTTCTTTGAGAAAATCAATTGTAAACAGTTTTGGTAAAAAAAAATTCTCTGAATAAAAATAAAATATGTAAAAAGTTTGGACAAATTATTCGAATGAAATGAGTCTCATAAAAATAAAAATTATCTGTTTAAAATATTTGCAATTAAAGATTATTCGAATAAAATTTTTTGTATGTGATGAATGTTTGCTTGAAAAATACTCGGGGATACTTTTTATATAAAATTGTTTGTATAAAGCCAATTTAAACAAAAAAGAAAGGCTGATTATAACATTATAAATTCTAATATGTGTGTACCACGATTTATTCACATATAATATATATTGAAAATAATTCTTTTTTTTATTATTCGAGTAAAATATTTAAGACACACAAAAATAATTAAAAAATTATATTTTTTTTAAAAAAAATTTTTGAAACACATTATTGGTGTATAAAAATTACTCAATAGAAATTAATAAAATCAAAATGGTTTATTCGATTAAAACTAGTTGGACAAGCAAAATAATCGCTGATACCTGCCACAAGTATAAAAAATTAATTAAAATATTTATAATTTATTTATAAATTATTAAATTTAACTGATTAAATTTTGTGCAGTTTCTAGAAAGTGTTCTCTAGTCCATTCTCTTTTAGGCGTAGGTTTCCCAAAGAAATATGTGTAAAATAATGTTGCAATAATTGTATTATAATTCCTTTACGAAATGTTGCTGGCAATATATGTATCCAAAGGTAAAATGGTATTGCAAGCTTTCTAGCCACCTGTGTAATAACAGCAGCCATTTTCACACAAAATTTTTACCAATAGGGGATCAATTTTTTTTTTTTTTTTTGTTTAAAATGAAAAATAAAATATCGTTAATAGATTTTCACTAATTCGAACACACTGTAGTGGTTTTATTGTGTATTTATGGTTTAAATTTTTATTATTTTTGTTATTAGTATTTTTAGTATTATCTTTGCACTTCTGCAGCTTTATGCCAGCATTAAAATGCCGGACTTTATGTAAGAAAATCAATGTCGACTCCGTCAAGGTTCTAGATTAATTCCCCCTTTATTAACCGAATTTGGTTCTTATATGCTAAAATTTACATTGCCTTGCACATTTATTTTGTTATTGCTATAGTATGAATCAAAGTAATTATAAGCGTGTAAGTCATAAAAGAGTATTCAAATTACAATATGTTTAAATAGTAGCAAAGTCAATGAACTAATATTTTCTATTGTGCTGATATCGAAATTTTGTTTTAGACATAAGTTCATAGTGTGGCTTATAGTTATAGACCCACTACAACACTATGCCGTATACTGAAATAAAAAATTGCAAAAATCCAAAAACGAAAAAATGTTTGAAGTATAAACACAAACATAACTAGCCTGCACAATATGTTTGTTCATGCACACGAGGTGTGATCAAAAAATAACCTGTATAATAAATTTTTTCCAAAAATCTGTTTCTTTATTCATCAATAACTATCTTGACCCCCTTTTTGGAATAATCCCACTTACAAAAATACACTTATGCCACCGTTTTTTCAATCTGAGACGCGCTTTTTGGTATCGCCACCAGCACCCATTTCGATTTTTCTTTTATCTCCTCAATATTAGCAAAACCCTTTCCTTTCATCGGTATCTTTAGTTTTTTGAAGAGGAAAAATTCACCGGGCCAAGTTCGGTGAATACTGTACTTCAGGCATGATTACGGTTTTGTTTTTCGCCAAGCATAACAAGCATCAATCTATGAGCTGGTATGTTATCATGATGAAAAATCCATAATTGGTTTTTCCACAATGTTGTGCTATTCTGACGAATTGCTGCGTGCAAACGGCGCATATCTTCATGATAGTGTTCCTTATTAACGGTACGACATTGTGGCAAGAATTCATGATGCACCACACTATTGCAATCGAAGAAAACACTACGCAAAACCTTCATATTTGACCGCACTTTTCGGATTTTTTTCGGTACTGGCTCTCCTGGACGCCTCATTGGGTTGGTTGGGCTTCGGTTTCAGTGTCATAGCCATACAACCATGATTCGCCACCAGTTATGATATTTTTGAGCAAATCTGGGTCGTCGTTGGCGATGTTGTTTTTGCTCAAAATTTAGTAAGAAATCAAAACACTACCAATCTTTTTATCTATCAAACATACACACATCTGTATAAAAATATACGAATACACATTTTTCCCGTAGTAGTTGTTAAGTAATCACAAGCAAAAACTCAAACAAAACGATTCAGTGTTTTTGCCTCTCTTACAGCACGTGTGTGTGTGCGTATTATCGTGGCATCTCTCTCTAACCATGCATGTACAAAAATGCTTTAAAAAAATATGCCAAAAAAAAAACTTTATATGCAAACACTTCATGTGCGACAATAATATACATACACATACAGGTAAGACAAATAGTTAAAAATGTATGATAGTATATGCAAGTAAATATTTTTATAAGTAAACATGATTATGTTTATTATATAAGTAAATATTTATCATTTATTATTTTTCTTATATAAAATATTAGAATTTTTACTTGTTGTTCTTTGCTTTGTGCTTTCTGATAATTTACTTTATTTACTTGTTTACTTTCTATGGGAGTCTATTGTTCGGTATTGAGAAATCAAATACCACACTTGCGATCCTTACTCGCGAAATGACTCCAATAGACTGCTAAAAAATAATTTTGCTTTTAAGTATTCTACTTACTAATAATTCATTTCTTCTTATTTCTTGTCATTTTTGTTACCTACACAAATATTTGAAGAATTTGTTCCCGTTAAATCTCATTGCTTATAATTGTATTAAAATTCCTTGTTTTCATGAATTCTAGTTGCTCACTTCTTAATTTGATATGTTTTGTTGTTGTTAATCATTTTGAACTTTGTCGTAATGTATTTTGTTTTTGTAGTAAATGAAGTTTTAAGCAGTGAGATTTAAATACAGTTGGGACAAAAACAAACTTAAATTGAAATAAAGTTAATTATTATTAACTCCTCCCTTCTTAATTTGATTGTCCCCAATCATTCAGAAATATGGGATACAAGTATTAATGGGTTTACAATTTATTAACTCTTCCTTAACTAATCTTATTCTATTTTGTAAATTAATAACTATTTCATTTTCTAAGTAAACACTATTTCTTACATAATTCGACATTCTATTAATGATTTCGGTTAAGATGTTTATTCTTTTATTGAAAGCTTCATTTACATAAAATTGTTTATTGTTTTTTAATGTTACTTTTATAAACAGTCCTGCCTGACACTGTTAATACAGTTGTATTTCGGTCTTCTTTGACTATTTCTTTTTTATATTTTGGCGTTAATTTTGAACCCAATCTCTTGTTGATCCTAACGAAAATGTTCTCTCCTGGTAAATAAGTTTTGGGTGCTTGTCTATTTTTGTTATGGTAGTTCAGGTCCTGTTTTTGTTTTTCAGTCAAGCGATTTATTATTTCTTCTTTTTCCAAAATTATTTTTCCTGGGTCACTATTAAAGTTTTTATTAAAAAATATGTCAATCGGTCTTTTACCAGTAGTAGAATGGATTGATTTATTGTATTCGTATAATGTTTTGGTGAGTAAGTCATGGAACGAATTGTGAAGTTTATCTGACTTAAGACATCTCATCATCTCGGAAAGAGTAGAGTGAAGTCTCTCAACTTGGCCGTTGACGGTACTAGCATAAGGGGGTGTAGTGTAGGTTTGTATGCCGAATTGGTCCTTAAGAAGGAAGTTTATCGTTACGGAATTTAGTGATTTTTCATTATCCAAGACTATAAACTTGGGGATGCCAAATGCTAAAATTATTTCTTTCAATGGTTCTTTAATGTCTTCAACTGCCTTTGATTTCAGAATCTTTCCTAAGGCGTATTTGGAAAATTTGTCTATTGCTGTGAGTACTAAGTTTCCTTCGGTTGAATAGATGTCAATGTGAACAATCTCTCCAGGATTTTTTGGAATTGGTGTAGGCTGAAATTGCGGTTTGTTGGGTCTACGATCATATTTTTGTTCTTTGCAGGTTCGACAATTTTTTACTATCCCTTTGGATTTTTCCATCATTTTGGGGAAGTAGTACTTTTGTATTACCTGATTCTTGTTTTCGTTGGCATTTCTATGAGCTCTTCGGTGTTCATTAATCAATATTTCTTCTTGCTCTGTTTCACTTACAATATCTTTTACTTGTGACTGAGTGAATCTTACTCTGAAGTTTTTAAAGTGCTGTGGATAGAATTCTTGAATTACCCCCATAATTGCTTCGGTAGTAAATAAACCGTTAATTACGCTGGGGTTAAGATATTTTTTAAAAATTGATATTAAGGTGTCTTTAGTGTAAAAAGGTTTTTTAATTATGTGCTTATGGTAAGTTGGGAATGGAATTTCAAATTTGTAGTTGTCTTCGTTACTAACTAAGATATGGAGTTGGTTCTTAAAGACGTTAATTGGACATTCTATTGCGGGGATCATATTATCTGAGGAACTTTCATCGCTATGTTGTGTTGCTGTCATCGAATTTATCTGTGGTGGTCTAGATAATGAATCTGCAACTACGTTTGTTCTGCCTGGCTGATATTTGAGTTCGTAGTTATACTCCTCTAAGATGGACTTCCATCTTTTCATCTTGCTGTTTGTGTTTTTGCTACTGAGGGCATACGTCAAAGGTTGGTGGTCCGTGTAAATGTTTACTTTCCCAGAACCGTACAGGTAATTTCTCAACGAATTGAGGGCCCATATTATCGCTAGCATTTCTTTCTCATTGGTAGCGTAATTTTCTTCAGTTTTGCTGAGCGTTCTTGAAAGAAAGGTAATGGGTTTCCTGTTTTGCGAAAGCACTGCACCTATTGCATATTCAGAGGCATCCGTTGTCAGATCGAAGCCTTTTTCAAAATCAGGGTGAGATAACATGACATCGCCGGAGATGAGTGAATTTTTTAATTTCTGGAATGCGTCCAAAGCATTTTGATCTAAACTAATTTTTAAATTTTTGGACGCGTTTTTCGAAATGCGTCCTTCCTCCCCTCTTAAAAGGGATGTCAGGGGCTTGGCAAGCTTCGCATAATCTTTGATGAAGCGACGGTAATAACCTGACATGCCTAGAAAACTTCTCAGGTCTTTTAGGGTTTTCGGTGGTGGTATTTTGGCTATTGCCCCTATTTTATTTTGGTTGGCTTTAATTCCTGCGGCTCCTACGATAAATCCCAGAAATTCGACTTCTGTTTTGAGAAATTCACACTTGTCTAGTTGAATTTTGAAATTCGCCAATTCTAGTGTTTTGAATATTTTTCTGAGGTTTTCGAAGTGTTCTTTCTCAGTTCTTGAAAAGGTGACAATATCGTCCATGTAGACGTAGCAGATTTTCCCTATGTGGTCTCTCAACACATCGTCCAGAGTACGTTGGAATATCGAGGGAGCATTTTTTAATCCAAATGGGAGTCGTACAAACTCAAATTTCCCATTATTAACTGAAAAGGCGGTTTTCTCTACGTCACATTCCCTTAAAGGAATCTGGTGGAAACCACTCTTTAAATCAATAACCGTAAAGTACTTGTTTTTACCTAGATTTGATAGAACATCGTTAATTTCTGGAATAGGATACCTATCGGCCACAGTTACTGCGTTCAGTTTCCTGTAGTCGATGACCATTCTATATTTTTTTTCTCCGGATGCGTCAATTTTTTTCGGAACGATCCAAACGGGTGCATTATATGGAGATCTGGAGGGTCTGATAATTCCGTCATTTAAGAGTTCATCGATCTGTTTTTCTACCTCACTTTTTAATGCCATTGGATAGGGGTACGATTTAGAATAAATTGGTGAATCTGAATGTGTTCGGATTTCTCCCTGAACTCGAGAAGTGAATGTAAGTCTCTTGTTGGGATCCGTGAATAGGTTGGGATACTCTTTTATAGTTTGATCTAACTGAAATTTTTGAGTTTCGTTCATATGATTTGTTCTGAATTCCATTTTATTAACCGATTGGGAAGTGTGTTGATGAATTTTTATTCTAGTTGTATTGTTTATTAACAAATATTCTTCTTTAATATGGATAGTTGCATTTAGTTCTTTTAAACTATCATGACCAAGGATGCCATGAAACGATTTCAAAGAAGGTAGGATGAAGAATTTTATATGGTGGTTGGGTAAATCGAATAAAGTTGTGATTGTGTGATGCGTAATTTTAATGTTTCCAGACACTGAATTTGCAAAAAAGGTGTTATCGTTTTTGATAGGATTGCTAACGAGGCATGGTTGAATGTAGTTTTTGTTAGATCCAGTGTCTATAAGAATTTTTAGGATTTTACCACTCTTCGCTCTGCACTCAAAATACGGGAGCGAAGAGTTTGTTAACCTAAAAAATGGATATCTGTGAGATTTTGAGTGAGTATTTCATCTTGTTGATCTTGATCATAGGATTCAGCGTACTCGTCAACTGCATGGTTTTGGACTAATTGCTCGTATTCAGTTTCAGCATAATTTCCAGCTTGTTCGTCCTGGTAATTCGGTACAGTAGAAAGATCTTGTCTACTTTCTATATGAAAATTGCGTTGTTGTTTATGTGGTGGTGGAACGTAGCTTAGGGATGGAGGTCTTTTGTTATTAAATTGGGGTTGCTTAAAAGGACGTGATCTGTTTTGATAATTTACGTTTCTTGTTTGAATTGATTCATCAACTTCCATAGGTTGAGACCTCTGAGGTTTCGGTGCAACTGGTCTTTGCGGTTGAAAATTTTGTTGAAAAGGTTGGTACGATTGAAAACGCGGTTGGGGATTTTGTCGAAAGTTAATGTTGGGCATGGTTTGACGATTTTGGAATGCATTTTGTTGCATATTATTCATTGGTCTATTGTATTGGTTAAAATTTTCAAATGTCAATTCCGGATAAAAGGGTTGTCTATGAACTGTATTTGCATTGCGTATTGGAAGGGGTGGTGGTTGACGTTGTTTATGATTTTGATGTCTACTCGCATATTCTGTTCTGTAGTTTTGGTTTTCTAGTTTTAAGCAGAGATGTAATGCTTGCGGGAGATCCGCAGGTTCGCGGATGCCCAGGAGTCTTGGTAGATCTCCATTTAAGCCTCTAACAAAAGTATCCAGGGCTTTGTCTCTATAGGTTTGCGTTAAAAGTCGCAAGGACTCTTGGCCCACTTCCATGCAACCAATCTTGTTTAGTATAAGGGACAAATGCGTATAAACTTCTTGATAAAATGTCTGGATGGTATTTCTTCCTTGAATTAAGGAAGTCATTTGATACTCAAGCGTCCCTAAATCTCGTTTGTCTGCGTAGTGCATAGATAGGCATTTTACAATGCAACTCCAATTTAATGGAGTATTGTAGGATTCCAAAGCAATGTCAGCGTTGCCTGTAATTTTGTTTCGGATGACGCTTAAAATCCCATAGTATTTAGGTGTGCCTTTGCTTGAATCATAAATTTGCAACACTCTATCCACGCTTTTTCTCCATGAGTTAAATTCCATGGGGTTACCCGAGAAATCTCTAAGACTTCTTACTATGTCGGGTATTTTATCTAAGTCACTCAAGTCATTTCTGTATCTGTCTTCAATGTTTTGGTCTGTCCCGTGGTTAAGGTCATTATTTGGATTTATCAGAGATTGAACTATGTTTCTGCATTGTTGCGCGCAAATAGCGGCTATTCTGTTTTCTACTTCTTCGCTGAGTTGCGCTGCTGGATTTGGAACGTTAAGAACAGGAGGTCTTACTAGGTTATTGGGATTAGACATGATTTTTCACAAATTTTGGAAACAATTTTTGTGAGGAAACAAAAATTCTACTCTATGATAAAAATTGGTGCTTTTTTTTTTTTTTTTTTATACAAAGGTGGTTTTTGTCACTTATGAAATAACTTAAAAATATTCTGAAATATAATAACCTACAGTATAAGATGAGTTGGACACATTCTGTTGACTGATTGATGTTATTCTGTTGGTCTTCGTTGCAGCTATCGATGTCGGCCAGATATTTGAATGGTTGTCTTCTATGGTGCAGCTTTAAATGGCAGGTACAAAGCTGTTGTTGAATATTATATTTTTAGGTCTTTTCTAAAGTCTTTATGTTTCCTTTTAAAATTCTTTTGGTTAGTGTTCTTTATTACTTTTAAGTTAATATAGCTTTTCTTTTTATAATATTAATTTTTTTTTTTTTTGTTTGCTTACTGTTCTTTTTATTTGTTGTGTCTATTTCCTTATTTTAAATTGTAAACTTATTAAACTATACCGTCCCGATCACGCGAATTTTGTCCTTTTCGTACTTCTACTAAGGATTCACTTATGACACTTTATACGGACGGTCGCCTGCGGACGGACACTTACAGGCTTAATTATTATTATTTTTTGTTTGTTTTAGGGTTCCTTTAGTACACTATATTTGTACCAGTTGCTCGGGCGCCAGTAAATATTTTTATAAGTAAACATGATTATGTTTATTATATAAGTAAATATTTATCATTTATTATTTTTCTTATATAAAATATTAGAATTTTTACTTGTTGTTCTTTGCTTTGTGCTTTCTGATAATTTACTTTATTTACTTGTTTACTTTCTATGGGAGTCTATTGTTCGGTATTGAGAAATCAAATACCACACTTGCGATCCTTACTCGCGAAATGACTCCAATAGACTGCTAAAAAATAATTTTGCTTTTAAGTATTCTACTTACTAATAATTCATTTCTTCTTATTTCTTGTCATTTTTGTTACCTACACAAATATTTGAAGAATTTGTTCCCGTTAAATCTCATTGCTTATAATTGTATTAAAATTCCTTGTTTTCATGAATTCTAGTTGCTCACTTCTTAATTTGATATGTTTTGTTGTTGTTAATCATTTTGAACTTTGTCGTAATGTATTTTGTTTTTGTAGTAAATGAAGTTTTAAGCAGTGAGATTTAAATACAGTTGGGACAAAAACAAACTTAAATTGAAATAAAGTTAATTATTATTAACTTGCATATAAACACACATCCATACATACTTGCATGGGTTAGTATACACATGCCTGCATACACATATTGCAAACAAAACATATTTAAATGAAATCAATCAGCATTCCACGCAAAATGTATTACTAAATAAAAAACCCAAAAGCACTAGCCTTCTGGGTTTATGTGCTGGCTGGGCTAAAAAATATAAAAATCTAATAATAATTTAATTTCAACGTTCCGAAAAATAATTTTCTTCTAATGAAATTAAACAGCGAGCTTGGCTGCGAGCAAAGCTTAGCGCTTGTCATACAATTGTGCTTGGTTTGATAACCGTTGCGGTTTCAACGACGTATTTTTGCATTTTCAACTACAAATGTAAAAATAATTTTTTTTTCTATATTTCTTTTATTTATCAGCCGGTTTCACAAATTTTTACATAAGAAAAATCGGTAGGAAATTGAAGCAGATGGATTTTAAAGTTTTTAACTTCAGACAAAATGTAAGTTTGATTTGCCCAGTGACAAAAAAAAAACAAAGGACAAATAGACAGATCCTTTTATTATAAATACCCTTCTTCCATCCTTTATGGAGCCGCGTATAAAAACAGCAATTTAATTAAAATGTATAGTTCGCATGAAAATAAACTTTGCACATATGCACATTATGAGAACATTGAAGCAATGCAACACTGTGGCATATGTGATATCATGCAGTTTACAGTTTAAAACATTTACAAAAAAAACATTTAAATTCCTTAAAAAGAAGCAAGAAGTGCATGAAAAACAATATAATTTACTTTAATATTTCAAATATTTTTTCCGACAAAAAATGCATTGTTACCATAAACTAAGCTGAAATTATTACGCCTTTCGTTTGCCTAAATGGAGGGTTTGAGCTGCTTTTTTAATTACAACAAAGCTGTTTTCCACACCAAGAAAATGAAGAGAAAATTACTAAAAGGAAGCGAATACCACAGCAAAATGGAGAATTTTTTTTTTTTTTTTTTGCGCTAAATTGTAATGTGAAACGTTCATAAGTAGATTGCATGATGATGTTGGCGATGACGAGAATGATGAGATTGATAATGAACTCTTGTATTGCTGCAAGTAGTGTTGAAAGCAACTGGAAACAAAAAAAAAATATAAAAAATAATGTTTCGCAATTAAGCTGAAAATCCATCCAAAACACCATGCATTTTTCTACTTATAATTTTTTTTTTTTTCTGATTTTGCACTCAAATTTTTATTTTATACACATTTTTATTCTGAAACAAAGGCATGGTAGGTAACTGAAAATTGGATAAAAAAAAATGGGAGCAAAAAATATTTAAAAAATAATAAGTGAAATGTTGAAAAATAATGCAAAAAATAAGCAAATTATTGTTTTTTTTTTTTTTTGTAAAAGCGTAAAATAGAGGAGCGATATAAATAAATCTGTGAAAAAGAAGAATGATGAAGGTAACATACGACTTTAAGTTTAGCTACAGTGAAATGCTTTCAACTGACACGACACAAGCAGACGGAGCAGAATTCTTCTTAACACTTGTGGGTAAACAAAAAATTTTCCACTTAAGGAGAAAATTTTGAGAGGGCAGCACAGGAATTTCACAAAAGTCTTCAAGTTAGACATGAAAAAAGTACGCTACACCTAATTTGTCTGTATGATTTGTGATTTGTAAGCAGTAGAATTTTCGTAGCAAGTGGAAGTTTTTCAAGCATGAAAATCCTCCCTCCCCCTATTTACCTTTAACTCATTCACTTGCTTTTGTTTTTCATTTCAAATGATTTTTTTGTTTCGCTTTCTCAGTTATTATTCTATTTTTCTCTTCCTGAAGACCAGGATTACTGAATGGATACTATGGTTGAATAAATATATGGATGGCTGGATGGATGGATGGATGAATGGTTGGCTGCTGGTTTGTTTGTATGAATGTTTTGACTGGTTGGTTTATTGTATAAGATGCACTTCTGTGGAACAAAAACAACCACAAAACCTGGTTTTATTGTATTTCACTACTTTTCATTACTTTCCTTTTTTTCTCCTCTCCGGAATCCTTTAAAGTCTGTCGTAATTTCAATGGCATATCAAAAATTAAAAAGGAAAAATGGAAAAAAAGGCACAAAAAAAATTGCACAATTTGTATTTCCATTCGGTAAGGAGCGTTGGTTACATCTTAAGCAGCAGCAAATTAAGTTCGCTTTCAGTACCGGTGGACACAAAATATTAGATCGCTATATGGAAACCCATTTACCGCTGCTAATGTTTGATTTTTATATTGTGTAAAAGGACCGAATGCAGTTCCACTGCTAAAAACATCACACGGGAGCAATTCTCTTCAAATGTTATCATTTTATATCAATTGATTTAATTTGCTCTCCCACACAACTCCATTTTGGAAGAATCAGCAAAGAAATTAGGAGATTGCTGCATCTGGAGCAAGTTTAAGCCACAAGCTTAAACAGTATTACATTTCGCCTTTCTCCCTGGTGGAGTCATTGGCTCATACTTTCTCAAATTCGACGATGTCCAAAATGCTAATGAAAACAATATAAAGATGGGATTAGAAAAATTTTTGTACCTTAATTGGCTGGCATTAATCTTGGCGACATGGGATTATAACACCACGGAGCCACATGCCACACAGCAAAAAAAAATTCACGTAGTATTATTTAATAAGCCAGCAAGATCGTCTGATTAAAAGCATATTTAAAAGCATATTTAAGCATTAAAAGCATATTTCATTCAAAGCATATTTAAGCATTAAGTTAATAAAAAAAAAATTATTCAACAAAGCCGATTTTATTTATATTATTTAAAATATATTAAAATTCATTTTACTGCAATGAATTAAAAAAAATATTCATTTTTATATAAACTTAAGCTAAACTTTAAACTTGATTTAAATTTAGATTTAATTATTTGAAATGTGAATATAAATTTAAATTAACATAAATTTCGAACCAGATGACAAAATGTTGATCAACAAAATTCGCACCTGCAAGCAGAGTATTAAGTCGGCTCAACAGATCAAGCATACAATATCCTTAAGAAACTAATTAATAAATAATTAAAATATAATTAAAATTCTACTGGCAGTGCCCGTAGGAATCGCGCGAATGATTGAAATAGAGGAAAACTTTTTTTTCTTTGATCAGTTTTCAAGCCACTTTGTTGCTTCTTCAGCCATTCGAAGTGGCATATTTTCCTGGTCACCTCAGTATGTTCAATAATAAAAAAAAGCTTTCCAAAAATGTGTGATACATGTCACACACTAAATGCGAAATAATAATGTGGGTAAAATGATACGAATATTTTTTGTCGCAGATGCCCATATTAAGTGCTCGTTTGTACTGTATTAAGTTCTCCATCAGAGGTTTAGTGGCTGGCTGGCTGGCTAGCTGGTTGGTCTTTGTCTTAAGGTATTTGGTATAGGTACGAGTATATGTGTGCACATACAAATACTTCATATAACAATGACGATAACAATCTGTCTCCTTGTTTTGAAACAATGTATTGGCACATGGTTTCTATTCAGTTTTCAACTAAACTTGATATGAAAGTGATATTTTGCACAAGTTATTATCTGTATAGGCCACTGTCTCATGTTTCTTGCTCTGAGATTCGTGTTTGTTAAAAAGTTTTATTCCAAAAAATAAATTTTGCGGTATTAATCGTTATATTTAACACTTTTATATAGTGAATGTTTCCAATAACTTCAAAAATACTAAAAAGCTTGAGAAGAGTGCGTGTTATAAATTTATTGTGACATGCTAGATTGCAAGGCTTTTATAACTGCTTAAATTTGAGGTCAGGAATAGATATCTAATTTATTCATGCTATAGAATAGTTTCATGAGAGTTTTTCCTTGCATACATAAAACAAAGTTCATTAGTTCTACGCCACTGTTTATTTATTCTCCAATAAGAGTAAAAAAATTGACCAAACCAGGAATGTATAATAAAAAAAGGGCTATCGAATAGTAATCTAACGGTTAGTTTATATAAAATTGAAAAGAAAAATATTTACCGTTATCTGTAGTGCGCTTCATTAACGTTTGACACTTTTCAGAAACGCATCAGTTAAGTACAGGCTACGTGATTTGCAGTAATGCTGAGGAGATTTACTAACTTACTGTTAACACTTCCGTGCACCGTTTAATTTAATTTGAGTTGATATGGGAGTTTCGATAAAAGCTATGAAAAGTATAAGGACGGCGGAATAAAATCAATGATTTTGCATTTGGTAAACAATAGTATTCACATGTTTGATAATAGTTTTCATAAATTTTGAGCATTGAAGGTAAAATATCACTTTTAAAAAAATTATTTATTGATAATTCCTACTATATTATTTATAAATGATTTAAAAATGTCTTAATGTAGATAAATAATTTTTGTATGGACAAAAGAAATCGTCATTCATTGGCGTAAGAAAACTTACTTACTTGCACTGGGGAATTGATAGTTGTCGTTGATATACATTCAATTTATGTTTCTAGAAGGTTGTCTAATAGACTAGACCATCACAATGCATTGCCAGCATATATTCAATGCATCAAATCGTTAAGTCGTGATGTTGCTAATATATAGGTTGATGCAATACAGTGAAACTCGAAAGTGAACCTCAGAATCTAAGAAATAAAACGTTAATGCTTAAAAGTAGTTGTCATAAATAAAATTGGGGGAAAAAACATATTCTCGTCTTTATTCGTTTTGTGGTCAATCTCTAATGTCGTATGAAAAGGTATAGTAAGCCGATCATAAGTTTAATTATTCAATGAGGTTTTCCTTGTTTTATTTAAGACAAAAGATTTTTAGCCTGGCATAGATTTATACGCCAGAGCCTCTTCACAAATTAAACAGCTGGTCACCTTGGTTTATAATTTTCAAAATATTCACTTGTTTAGCAATATTTTTTCTTGCACCTTATTTGTGATGTTGAGATATTTAATGCGGGTTCTTAATGCCTTTTTTGGGTAAAAATAATGTTTGCTTTAAATACATTGTTGTAGATAAACAAAAACAAACCATTATGGTTTCTTTAGTTTCAAAACGAAACCAAAAGAATGAGGAAAAGAAATAAAACTGTATGAAAAAAGATCAAGTTTACAAAATAATGCATTCACTTTAAATCCAAGTGATATTTTTGGAGAGCTTAAAAGAAGTTCGCTGGTGGTCAATGTTGGTTACGCTGTTGGTCGTTGTGTTGCATTCGTTAGAGAAAAGAGTGTTTGGAGGCGAGAAACAGTTTCCAAATAAATGCAATTATTTTAGTTTTTATTAAATTAAAACAGCATACAAAAATTGTTTAAGTACGTGGAGAATCCAGAGCAAGTTGCGAACCCTGCTTCCGACTGCACTACAACCACAAACAGCTTTATTATTTATTCTCATTTGAGAATTGGTTTATTATATTTACATGCATACTCGTAATGAACAAACTCTGAAGATATGCTTTACTTTTATTAGTCGCCCTTTCAACACCGCTGCATTTTAAATTAATATGCGTATTATGAACTTAACATTTTTATAAACTACATGGCCCATCTCTGCCGCTTCTTTTGCCAGCTACATAAGGCAAACTTGAAAGCTTTATCTATATTTGCTACTTGGCATTGAAAACCTTGAATCCTGATGAAACAATGACCCTTAAGCTACACGTGATCTCAAAATTGCAATAGAAACAAACTCCTTTTGTCAAGACCTGTTCCTGTTCTCCACATCAAGGGTCGTAAATAGAAATTTCAAAACAAAAAAAAAAAAAAAACAAAAAAAAAGGATAATAATAAAGCTATAAGAAAGCGAGGAGTACAACATTGCAAATACAATGATGTTTAGCAAAAGTGCCAGATGCAAAATAAAAGCATAGAAATGAATTGAACGACTGTAAATGTTTGTAAATGTATGTTTCGCATAGTCTGGCTAGTTGGATGTGGCAGAAATGAAACAGGAAAAATAGACAAAGCAGGATGTTTGTTTAAGTAGTTGGAGGTAAATAACAAACGGATATGTATAGAATTTAAAACAATTTCAAATGCAATTTCAAGCACCTGCTTCAAAACAGTAAAAGTGAAGCTACAGAAAATACATACAAAATCGCTAAAATAATACAAAAGAAAAGTCTACAAATGGGAAATTTATTATGCATTTAAGTCGGATCGTTCGAAGTCCTGCATAATTGCAATTGAATCGAAAATTGTTGTTGTTGCAACATAAAGCGGTTTAAGCAACGTTCGCTTTCCTTAAAATTTTTCAACAAATTTGCAATACTTTGAATATTAAACAAACGCAGATAATTTTTTTAAGAGCAGCAACCAGGCGATGGTTTCGAGTCATGTAATGCGGCGAAGAAGACATTGTTTACATGTTATTTGGTAGCATTTTCTGGAATTCGTCATTTAAGCATTCCAACAAAAGTTTACAGACGAGACATGAAAGCACTTTGGAAAAACTCACGAGCAGTTTTATTTTTATTTTGCAAAATAGAGCCCGCAATCTTTTCATTAGTTTTTTGAATATAAATTCCTTGACAATGTAAAGCTTTTTACAGGCAGCAAAAACAATTCCTCTTTTTTATTTTTTTTTTTAGTTTACAATTACTAAACTACAAGCAAAATTTATTTTTTACCTCTGTTACACGTGTATTCCCCTCTATATTTCTAGTAAGCAAATGTATGCAAAAAAAAAAAAAAATTATTAAAAAAATATTAAAAAAATTTTAAAAAAATATATACAAAAAAATAAATAATTGTCTAAATAAAAAAAAAGAAAATATATATTTATAATTAATATATATTTTAATTAATTTAAATTTAATTAAAAAAAATGTTTAAAAATTATTTAAATCATTTTATATAATTCTTGAACTTTTTTAAATAAAATAAAAATTGAAATAAAATAAAATGAAATATTTATTATAAAAAATTTTTCTTAAAATTAAATGCAATTCTAAATGAATAGCAGAAATATTAATCGAAGAAATTTCAGTTTTCGATATTAATTTTAGGAAAATAAAACTTTAAAAATAAAATGCAATTACAATAATTAATTAATAATATTTTTCAACTATTACCGATTCAAAGTCATAGTTGATGTATTGAATTATATTTTCTTAAGATCAGGAGTCTGCATTATTATTTCGCATTGAGTGTGTGACATGCCTCATACATTTTTGGATAGTTTTTATATTATTGAATAAAAATAAATTTTTAATAAAAAATATGGGCACTATAATTTGTAATATAATTGCATCACCTCCTTGCATCACCAGCATGGTATGGTTCAATTAAAAAAAATTAATTAAAAAAAAATATTATTTTTTAAATTTTTAAATTAAAGTTATTATAATTAAAAATTATTTTAAATAAAAGAAAAATATTATTTTTTAAATTTTTTAAATTAAAATTATTATAATTATTGCAGTTACTAAAACATTATTTAAGAAATATAGTTTAAAAAATATAATTTTCTACCGATTATAAGTTTGCCAAAATATTTTCCATTTTGAAGGCAGCATATCGAAAGCTTAACTAGTAAGCCAAAGTATAAAAGCTACCAAGAACGCTACAAGTTATTTAATTAATTATCTGGCAATAATTATTAACAATACAATATTTCAAAAATTTTAATATTATGAATAAAATATTTTTTTTTTTTTGAATTACCTATTTCTAACTTTTACTGAAATAAAAATAAAATAAAATTTCAATTCAAGCTTAAGACCCGAACTTGAACCACCGGCAACGCTGATTGAAGGAAAACAATTTTCTTTGGTTTTTGGTTCTTTTATTGAGAATTGCGAGAGGTTTTAATATTACAATAACTCCACATCATACTATATAAAAAACTTCAGAAGATTCAAAATAAAACTTTTCTTCCTAACATTCTGTAGGGTACAGAAATCAGCTGACTTGCAAAGAATCATCTGATAAATCGTCTTCGCATCAAGAAATGTCAGGTATATTTTAAGACGCGTCTATAGTAAAACAAAATTCAACTTGAAGCCGCAATTTAATTTTTCCATTTTTCCTGTATAAAAATATTACAAAAATTCTTACTTTATAAGGCCGCATCGAATATATAAAAGTTCTTAAATTGAACTCTCCTGAAATACAAAAGCTTCGGTTCGTTATATATAGTTTTTAATTTAAAATGTCCACCTGGAAAACATTTCCAATCATTTATAACTATTCAGGGGGTCTAAACTTAACAAAATTAATCTGTTTTTTGCTCCTTATTGCGCCCTTCCATGAGCCCCCTGCAATATCACTACTTTTCTCGTTAAAGTTCATACGAAGCTCTGTTTTTAAGCCAAATTTAGTGATCCAAATTGTGCCACTTCTCGGCTTATTTTGAATTATATTTTCTTACTCGCTTTAACAGACGAAAAATTAAATTAATGACTAGTTTCAGATAATTAGAAATTTCGCAAATTATTGGCTTACAAGCTATCAAAGCATTCTGAAGCCAATCAATTTTAAATGAGTTAGTTATGGGAGCACCTTTGAATGAGAAACACATTTTTATTTGCGAATATTCACCGCCAAAAATTATACACCAACGAAATCATCGTTTTCGACGAAATTCGCTTTTCGTTTCAATTGTGTTTCTGGCGAAAGCTTGAAAGTAAAATTAAAATAAAAATGCTTTTAATTTAAGTAAAATTTATGCAGACTTTTGCTGCATGTTAACGAATTCACTCACATGTGTGAAAGAAATCCAAATTTATATATATATTTCCCCCTCTAACTCTCATTCTCACTCTTTCACTCTGTCTATCTATTGTGAAATTTATTTTTTTCCGTGTACGAGTACGTTAACCAACAATGGTCGTACGGCATGTTTAATGAAATCCCCATATTTTCGGACACACATTTCAACTTTCTTTTTTGCAAGAAAAAATTAAGTAATTCGATCAGCGTTGAAAATGCGCTGTAATAGGCCATGTCATGTAGGAGTGTCAAGAAGAAGAAGAGGAAGCAGTTAGTAAGCAAAAATTAAAAATAAAACGAAAATGAAAAACTGAAACACGAGGAAACCTAGAACAAAAAGGGCAAATAAACAATGAACGTCTGCAACCACTTAAGCACAACTCCTCCTTCTCCATGTACGGATGGCAACAACAGAAGACACACAATACAACACTCGCACGCACATGCATGCATACACACACACTTGCCAAACTGAAGACTGCAGTAGAAACCACCACAATAAAATCATCATCATGGTCTTCACCCATTGACACTTAAAGAAATTACATACGTTGCATGTGAGTAATGAACACCCCCCTTAAATTTTATAAACACACATGTTGCCACAACATGCACTCACACAAGCACAGCCATTCACACTCGCACGTCTTCATGAATATTCGTCTTCTGGCATGCCTAATGCACTTGTTCGTAAACAATGACACATCCATTTTGCTAAAGACTCGTACGAGCCCTTTTGTTGCTCTCATTGTTGGTTTCATGCACACACGTATCTTTTTTTTTTTTTTTTTTTGTTATCATTGTATTGTTTATACGTTTCGGATCCTTAAACATTGTGTATTGTTTTCAATATCATTATTAAAACTTTTGTTGTTTCAAATATTATAATTGTTGTAGGACTCTTTTTTGTTGCTTTTTCATAAAGGATTTTGCAATGGTTGTTGCTTTCATTTATGGAAAAAAACACTTCTGATTAAAGTGTGACTATTCTAATAGTTTCAGGGAATTATTCCGTTTTGCTTTCAAAGAGCCGATTACTTTTTGGTGTGTAGGTTTGTGTTAATTGACCAAGTTACTTTTCTCTATATGGCTAATAACGTTTAGAAGAGCCGTTTTGTCTTGACAAGAAATTTCTTACTTCAAGCTCAATTTCTAGAACTTGAAAGGATGCAATCTTACATAAATGCTCACACCCGCTCAAAACGATGTGCACTATTAACGTCACGCCAACCCTTCACAATGGCTTTCTCATGCATGCATACGTGCATCCATAAGCATGCAGATGAACAGGATAAGAAAATTCCAATTTTATTTCGCCTTCTTTTTTAAATAAATTTTAGCAAATAAAAAAGAACAATTCAACCCTCACAGTACAAAAAATAGAAGAAAAAAAATTAAATTTTGAAAAACCAGCCAAGACTTTTCTCTATTTCTGCCATTGTTTAGCAAATGTCTTGTTGCTATTTATTAAAGGAATGGAATATTTGAGATGAAGCTTTCATTTCATCGTGTACATGCTATTCGCACGTCTATCACATGCAAAGAGGTTGGAATGCAAACTGCAAGGATATTTGACGCATACACACGGCCTCAACTAGACATTGTCATTAACAGCGCCAAAAGGAATTGCACAAGTGTGTATGTGTTTGTGTGCGAAACATATTTTTTCCGCAATTATTTCCACATTTCTAGTTGTGTACGAGTGTTAGCAAATGTTTGGCGTCTTTTTGTTTATTGAATCTTGTCGTCTTTATTATCATCGTCCGCATATATCTTAACATTCATGCATTCATTTATTCATTCGTTTTGGGGTTTTCATTTCCACATCATTATGAAATAAAGTGTACGAATAAAAACATTTTGATTTTTTACTTTTTTTAAAAATTTTCTTTTCATTTGTGTGAGTGTGTGTGTGCGTGTTTTTTTTTTTTTTTTTTTTGTATGTTTTTGTAACCGCCGGTGGTACGACGACTCTCTGGCGGCATGAATAAAATTTTAGCAAATTTTATTATATGATTTTGGTTGCATGTGAGGGGCCTCTGTGGAAGACTTCTTACTCTGCATGTAATAAAGGAGATGAACATGAATTTGTACACATCAAATGTTTCGTTTATTGTGTTGAACGTCACATTCAGTATTTCGTTTGTTTAATGTTGTTTGGCTTCAAGCACTTTTTGTCCTCTCAACATTTAAAATAATGTTTTAATAAAATGATTTTAATTCACTGTCTGTTACTGGTAGGATTTTGTATGATGGAACATCTTAAAAGCAACAATTCTGTGCAAATGGAACTCCATTATCCCATAGAATTCGGCTAGATCACGAATCAGATAGTGTGGGGAATACCCGGCTATAACTGTGATATAATAAATACCAGCTAATAGCAGGTCCACTTTCTGATACCTGAGAAGAATACTTCATTTTTGAGAGCCATGCCATCAGACTGAGTCTAGAGCGGCCAGAGTCTAGCGTTATTCAACTGTCGGAAGATTCACTATGGCCGCTTTCAATGATCGTAACAGGCGTGGGTATAAGACAGAAAGTCAACTGTGAAAATTCATAAGCAAAGTGAATCATAATGACTGTTTGGTGAAGAGTTATCGATAAACCTCTAAAGTAGAATAATGATTAGAAACTAAATGAAAAAATAATGTGATTAGTTGACTTGCACAACAACGTATCGAAATTGTTACGTATCATTTCAATGATCGCTTAAAGTAATTGGAAAATAAATGAATTGTGACCTGTTTTAGATGTCCAAAGTATTTTTACACATACTGTTACGGTTTCCCAAAGTTAAGTTCAATGAAGCATACAAGACTTCCATTTTACATCTAAATATCAGCCTCTATATTTTTTACTGCAGTAGATATTTTAGCTGTTGTCGTCCACCTTTCTTTGATACACTGGAGCATAATCTGCATAGACACGCTCTTTGACGTATCCTCATTAAAAATTAACAAACTCTGCAGAGATGATATCGCAAAATGCATACAAAATACATCTAATACAATAACGACAAAATGTTTACATTGTATGGCTCATTCCCAGCCTTTTTATAGCCACACTTCCAGTTTATAAACTAAAATTGGAGTTAATTTTTTCAGAATACAAAAGTTTTTTATAATCACTTTTGGATACTTCAATTGTCATATGATACATTTCTAGCTGTTCGCGTCAACACCGAATGAGAAAAATGAGCTTTACCAAATTCAGCATTCCTTCAATATCAAAACTAGAGTTCAAGGCATTAATCGAGTGGTTGAAACATTAACCATAAATCGAAAGCAATTTTCTAAAAATTCTAAGAATTACGAAAATTATTAAATTACAAAAAAAAAAATTAAACACACTTTCAAAAAGATACGAGAAAAGATAAAAAAACTTAAATATCAAGAAGCCACTTTGTTTACATTTAATACTCAGATGAGCCGAGGAACGCTGGACAAGATGCGTGTTAACTGGAAGTTATTGGACACAATTTCTAGTCTATGTATGTCATATTAAAGATAATTTAAATAAAATTAAAAAAAAATTAAATGACAATAACCAGACTTAGTCCTTGTGCCCAAGTTTTTTAGGACACTTTAGCCTGTGTGCTATAATTTGAAAAGTTGGCAAATAAACTGAATTTTTTCTATAAATTAAAAAAAAATTATATAAAAATATACACCATTTTTCCTTATTTAGTTTCAATTTGTGTATTTCTTGCAGGATTTGCTGGCAAATCCTTTTAGCTTAACAGCTTCCAACTCTAGTGGAAGTTATTGGAATTTCAAATCAGTGGTTTTTGCATTGACTAAAAACATACATAATTAAGTGGTGTTCGAGGAAAGTTCTTGTACCCTACAGATAACTGTTATACAGACGTCATGACATTTCCATCCTTCAAGTGTTCTAGTGTTATAAGAAACATAGAAAATCCTTAAAGCAGACAAACTGTTCCTAAAAGGAGTCATTCAACAACCAGGACTTTAACCAAAACTTGTTTACAAAAACTATGGCGACTAGTGGCAAGTAGTCGAAATGCAAAAATGTAAGGGGAAATCAAGCTCCTGTGCAGACACAACACAGTCACTCATTTATTTAAAAGAAACTCATTTCCTTTCTGTACTCAAAAACATCGCATGCCACGGAACCCCTTTTAATGACAGGAGAACTTTGAGTAACGTTAATTGAGTGTTTTTTACTATTTGAAAGAGAGGAAACATGGAAGTATGAGTTGTGCAGACGTTGTCTCTTTCAATGTTATAAAAGAGAATTTTTTTTGGCTGACTTGAAATAATCAAGAGAAAGCAAACATGGAACGATTGATTTGGAAATTAGAAAATAATAACAAGCTTTTAAGGCAGGAATTGTAATTAAAATTTCAAATTTCAATTAGAAACAGATGAAAATGTGTTTCCTACATGCATTGTGGGTGGATGTGCGCCTGCTTGCTAATGTAAAAAAATTAATAATTTTAAAAGCTGAGGCTGTTAAGCCTCACAATATCCGTCGCTCAATTAAACTTGATATTTTTCATATAAAAATTAAAGTGTTCAAATCACAGCAAGATTAACTTAAAAAGATTTTTGTAAAGAAACTTTAAAGCGATTGTTGATGTTTCATGGTTTTATATAAACTTTTAGTACTTCCGTCGGCATGTTTTAACGGCAGTACAAACGATTGGAAAAATTTTTAAAATATATAAAGATGGCTACAAATATCAAAGAAATGTTAATATTATTTTGGAATAACAATTTCAATTCTATTTTATTTGTAGTTTGAAGCAACAGCAAAGATTTTTATTACTAATAATCGATATGAAACAATTTGTTGCATCAACTCAAGGGCGGTGGTAAAATATTAATTTAAAATTTCCCTTAAATTTTTAATTAAGAAATACAACGTGATTAATATTCCGAGGCAGAGTTTCAGGAAACAATTAAATAAAACGTTACATTCAATAAATGAGTAATTTCCATGTTATAAAAATAGAAACGTAAACTTAAAAATTCATCAAGCTTTTCTGGTTTTTTTAGTTAGCTTATAGTGTTTTCACACTGAGGACAAAACCTGGTTTTAAAACAAAATTTGGTTTTAACTTTAAAACTAATCCTTAAAACCTGGTTTCACCATACAAAATAATTCTCATAAAACCATTTTAAAACCTTTTTTCATTTGGTTTAAAGTAGATATTATGAAATACAACCTTGTTTTATACAGTACATATGCAGTGCTGCCAAGTTAGAAAGATTGAAAACAGCTGATAATTCATTCACAATTCACAAATATTAATTCACAAAATGTAAAATCATTTCAATTTTAGAAAACATTTTTAAAATTTCTTTTTTTTTTATATAAACAATAACAGCTGTCGTACAGTTTGTCAAATAAATGTGGGAAGAATAATTACAACAAACACACCTAATTCTACAAAAAATTTATTTTATCATTAACAAATTTATTTGGCAAACTGTATTATAAAACCTGATTTTATCAAAATTGTATGTGAACACAAAATAAGCTGTTTGTAGGTTTTAAATTAAAACCAGGTTTTAACTTTAAGTGTGAAAACACTATTAAGCTGCAAAGCTTTCGGTTTGTCCGCAGTAATCGAACTAGCGATCTCCGGTTTAGTATGCTTTTCATTATGCATTCACAAACCATTCGACGAAGAGTTTCATTTAATGCGGTTACAACTTACAACTTCTAGTTCCTACCAGAGGCTTTTAAAATTAATTTAAAACCCTATAATAAAAACCATAATTCTCGTTTCTTTCTTGAAACTTTTAATATAAACTTATGTAGTTGTAAATATTCAAAGAAATTCGGTTTGCTTTATAAATACTATATTTATAAATTGGAAGAAGAAGATTTAATGATTAACAAGCACGTTTATAACAAAACAAATCTGCCCAAATATTATTATGAAATATTATATTATTATGTATACTTCATTTGATAAAAAAAATTATTTCGTAACAGAAATAATTCTTTTTCATTTCATTTTTAACACTAATTGAAATTCTTAGGCGAATGTATAGAGAAGGGGTAATAAATAGCCAGCCAAAGAGAAGGTAGCGGGTTCGATCCCTGCTTAAGACCCTGGCTGTTCTCCTACGGGCAAAAATTGTATTTTAAAACAATTTTCTAATTACAAAATGTGGAAAAAGGCCATCAAATATGTATATCCTTTTGGACGCTGGAGAAAATTTTTATGTTTAAAATATTTCATACATATTTTAATGTTTAAACATGAGTTTAAATATTTCTTTGTAAGTTCGCTTATAAAATTGATTTATTATAAAAAAAAAAATTCCTCTAAATTAATATTTTTTTACAAAAAAAAAATTTTTTTTTCAAAACAGCAACATTTAGGAGATGCCAAATAGGATAGCCGAATGGGAGAGTGCTACTGAAGGCAGTTGGTGGGGAAGAAAAAGTAGTAGCGGCTTATGAGAACAATTTAATTTATTGTTTTAGTTCAGTGATGAAATATTGCTATGGAAGACCGGGGACTATGAGACTATAAGACTATGATTCCTTTGCAAAATAAACCAATTAAATTAATTCAAGATATATGATTATGATAAATTATTGTTTTCAGACTGGCCGTGATAGGTATGGATTCCTCTACTTTTGCCATTTCAAATCACGATACCGCCTCAAAGCTTTTATTTGTCTATTCAGTATGAGAAGTCTTCAATGAACTTGGAAACATATTTTTGAAATTGCTTAGAGTTTTCAAATTCGGGCACTTAGACAAAATAACTTAGAAGGCAATGAGAATTACAAGACAAAAATAGAAACTTTTACGAAAACTATATTTTCTCTGAACAGTTTTTATTGTTCGTCTAAATTATCGACTTTCAAGAGTTCTCCCTGAATAATCGCCCCGTTTTCAATTGCTCAAACCGAAAATCAAGAAGACAAGTAAGAAGAATTCATTGTAGAACAGAATAGAATTATAAATTTTAAAATTGTATCAAAATATATCTTGCCTTCGTTTCATTCTTCAGCCATTGAACTTAAATGGATTGCACGTAATTCGTTTTATTTGAAAACAAAAAGCAGAAACTCATCGTGTGTTCAGTTAATTAAAGCAATTATACTCTTGATAGAAACTTAAGTTCAGAAACCATTTGAATGAGCATGTATGATTTTTTTTTTTTTAATGTTTTCCTCAAATTATATCTATTTGTGTCCATTAATTTTCCTTTTTCATTTTGACATCATTAAAGTAATTGCTAAAAGAATTTTCCTAAAGAGACATCACAACTTTATTTAATTTTCTTATTGTTTGGCTCAAGTGAATAAAAAATAATTATTATTTTTCGTCTTAATATCTTTATGTCTCTTTTGCTTGAATTTTATGTTTGCTTTTTTCCATATTTTATTTATTTTTTTTTTGTTCAGTAGCAATTTTTGCCACTGGCACAAATTGAGCAGAAAAATAGAAAAATAATGAATGACGGTAATGGCTTCGACAAAGTGTACGTGGTATTTAGTAGAGATTCAGTGAATAGCCACTAAATAAATGATGAGGAAAAAGGAGCAAAATTAGTATTTTTGAAGGTAATTATTATTTTAGATAAAAGATTTTTTCCCCCCTCTTCTTTTAATATTTTTTTAAAAATGTATGAACGTAAAATGTCATTAGAAATTTTAAGGATTTTAAGGATTTTTTAAATTAAGGAAAATCATTTTTTTAAATTATTTAATTCATAAAACAATCTGTCGATAATAAATTGCTTTTCAGCAAATGAAATTCATCGAGTGTAAAGTTTATACTTTGCAAAATGTTTTTAAAAAAAATTTATTAAAAGTTCTTTTTAAAATTTCCAAATAAATAAAAATCTAAAGCACATTAAATTTCAATTTATTGTGCTGTTAATTTATAGCGTCGTCTGCTATAAGTTTTATTAAATAACTAATAATGAAACGATGACAAATTGTCGGCTACACTCTTCAGTTAAGCAATATATTGATGCGTTAACAATATAATTACAGTCACAATTTGCATACATATTAACTGATTTAAATTTTCGATTTAAATTCTTTTGAAAGCCTTAAGCGATTTTTTAATGTTAACAATGTTACGCTCACTTGGAACGTTGATAGAGTTTTTTGCTTGATATGAGTACATTAAACACAATCAAAGCAGAAAGCTACCGACTGCAACCTGTAGTTATGTGCTCGTGGAAGTTATTATATATAACGAAAGTTACTATGGCCAAACAAGCACCGATCTAGCGAGGAACTGTGTTGCCAGAATATTTAAAAAAGGGAAGTATGAGATTTCCAGGGAAGTATGACTTCCTTTAGCAGCAGATGGCAATTCATATTAATAATTACCAGTCCTAAAATATGGTTGTATATTTTGTGATTTTAATAGATACATAATTTTGTTTTCGCCAATACAAAAGTTTTGAGTTTCACATCTAGTTGGGTGTCGATGTCGCTTTAAAAAAACGATTTAGCTGGCAACACTATTACAATAACAGCAACATTTGAACTCCCTGATGTGCATAGAAATAGAAATAGAAATTTTTTACCTATTTATTTTCCCTATTAGGAAATAATTTTAAGTGATTAAATACTGTATTCAATAGGGCGTGGCATACCGGTATTTAGGGCAATATATGTTGTACTAAGTTTATATTCCATAGTATCCTTTATGTAACAATTATAGATCTAGCTATAGAGGCCAGTTTCCTTCAGGAAGATAGTTATAGGTAAGACATTGCTTATATGTGCATTAGTTAGTAGCGAAATTGGAGGGAATATGAAATTATTTTAAAAATTTGGCAAACAAAAGTTGGCGGCAAAGAAAATAAAAAAAGCAAATAATCCTTTACATTTTAATTAATATTCGGTATTAATTGACCTCTTTGTTTGGTTTTTAAGTTAAGAGATTATCCTTCTAATGTTAACAAATTGTTAACCAAAAAAAAAAAAATTTAATCAGTTGGGGGAAAATGGCTGAAGTTATTCAGTTATGAGTTGTGGGGTGTGAAGAAGGAAGTCAAAATTGAATGGTGCAATTTTGTGTTTCCGTCAGGCCGGCGCGTCTTGGACGAATATCTCAATAAAATCTATAAAGTAATTAAATCGCAGTGGCACGTATTTAGTTGTAGCATCAACCGGAAGCGATTTAAGGAAGATGAATTCAAACATCTTAATTTAAATTTTGGATTTCGAGGAAAATTATAAAATTATGGTTTTCTTTTCTCCCAAACTAGGCTTAAAAACGCGACATTAAATTATTAAAAAATAAATCAAAAAACTAAATCAAATATCACTTAATGTAGAATATTCATTAGCTTTAAAAATTAAGTTGAAAAAAATATATTTTTCATTTAATAAAAAGTCCACTACCTTAGGAGGTCCAAAATTCAATATTTGGCTTGACGCCACAGAAAATTGTTCGGAAAGTGATTTTTAAAGATATTTTGCTTTATTCTAGGATATCTTGAAACGTTCCAATCCAAGCAATCGACTTTTGAAATGTGATTAAACTGAGGTTTAATGTACATGAAAATTTTGGCCAGTGAAACAAGAATTGGCACTCATCTAAAAAAATTTAATATTTCTGCCACTTTAAATTTACCAGTATCTAAATTAATTATTGGAATTTGTGCACGCTGTAAATAGAAGTGAAACGAATTTGGTAGGTATTGAACATTTGCAAACAATAGACTTTTAAGGATACAACTTTGCATTATTACGCTTCAATAATGTTAATGCAATATAAAATGCTTAACGAAGAAGTAAAAAAAAGAAAATCACAAGATATTAGATTGGAAAAAATAGATTTAATAAAACTTCAGTGCACAGAGCCAGCCCTCAGACCAGGGATGGGATATATAGTACTATAGTGTCTTCTTATTCTTGTTTAAACACTTAATAAGAAATGTTTGTTAGCTATAAAGCAATTAAATTCTAACCATTCTGAGAAGTATTCCTATGTAATTGCAGAAATTATTGGACCAGGAGGATAGCAGAATAGCACAACTGTAAGCACTCTAAACTTTTCGCCACGATTCGGACTGCCAGCGGAAAAAAGAAAATTGCAGGAAAAAATTTGGCAAGTATGGATAGAGACTGACAATTGCAAACAATAAAAGTTTTTGAACATTAACGTTTCCAAAGAATTTTCACAAATACTTTTTTAAAAATTTTCTCTATTTGTATGAGACTAAATAATCTTGTTGAGTTCTAAATGAAAAAAGTTTATACGCGAAATATTAATTATTTCAGTTAAAAATATCCTTACTTCATATATAACTTTTTTGTATAATATTTCAGTGTCTTCTGGAAATTCTAGAACTTCAACTTCCCATCCAAATATCGACAAATCCTTTTCTCCTGGTATAAAAAGGACAAAAAGATAAAGTGAACAATTTATTGATCACAAAATGTTTTCTAACAAAACACTATTTATTTTCATTATAAAGCCGAACTATATCGTATTGCAATTGAAAATCAACAGTCGAAAACAATGTTAAAAGCTAAATCGTACTCACATGAATGTATTTAAAGCATCTACATTTTCCACACCTGACTCGCCAGGATACGTGTGGAATTATAGTAGAATGGTTAAAGTTCCACAGTTTGTGTGTAGTAAAAGTATTAGCGGCATGTTTAGTTGTGTGAGAGAGTATTAACAATTATACGTATCTAGAATATTTAACAAACAAGAACAATAAAAAAGTGCTTATTATAAAAATGCACGATTTGTTGGAAATATATAAAATACATGAGGAGCAAAAGAAACACAGAGGAAAAAGAAATCAGCAACAGAAGTAGTGGAAGGAAAAAAAAAACTGAAATGGCTTTTTAAAAAAGCATAATGGCAGCAAGTAACCAGAGTTGTAAATACAACTGGCGATGAAATAAAACAACCACCATCACTGCTACCTGCTTTTCAGTGTCCTCCTCTCTACACCCACTTAACAAACGAACACTAACTTACATACACAGTCAGAGTTGCTGGCACACTCAGTTCTTTCACGTTTGCAGCTCCATTGTGTCCCATTAGCAGTCATCAAGTTCATCGTTGGTATGATGACACTGATGATGATGATGATGATGGTGATTATTATGCCACCCACCTACCTCCCCAATCCCTTGGCCTTTTTAACTAAATATCAAATGAAAGACCACTTAAATAAAAAAAAAATATATTAAAAATAAAGAAACAACAAGCAGCGTATTTCACATTTCAAACTGCAGCCCACAAAACATGAGTGTTTATTTTTTACTGTTCAAGCTTTTTTTTATTCTTAATTTCACAATCAACCACCACCACCACCCCATATTATTTTGGTCCATTGACGCTGAGGGCTTCCAGCTAACAATAATAGCAGCATCAAAATGGAAATAAAAATCAGTCATACCTCCTGCATTTAAAAGCTTTGTAAAACAAACCTGCTCCGGCTTTGCATTTATGTGTACTCAGCATATTCCCTCTTTGCTTTTAATATATATTTTTTCCATTTTTTTTTTTGTACTTTTCCCTTCCTTGCCATTATCCTCGTACTTACGATTCTTATTTGAATATATAATGCACACAAACACATGTGCACACAATCATATTGTATTGAAAAAATCGTTCTATGGAAAATGTAAACACCCTCATACTCCTGATACCAGGGTATTTAGCACAGAGATTCCCAAATCACATTGGTGGCGTGGCCGTGTTGTGTGTTGCCATATCAGTAAATGAGTCATCAAAAGGAGAATTAGCAAAAAAAAAAAAAAAAAAGTAGGAAATTCGATTTTTGCTTTTGTTACAATCAATTATTTTCGATATATAAAAAAATTTCTTGAATTTGGAATTACAGAAGAGTAGGAAAGTTGGAAACCATACGTGTAAAGAATATGTGCTTGTCTCATTAAACTTTCAAGTCCAATTCGAATTGCATCAAGGCTTTTAAAGGATGATGTTTAATAGCAGTATGTTTACGACACGTAGCCTGAAGTGGTTTCCGCTTCAATTTACAAAATGGTATTTAAAAATCTTGGCAGCTCATGTTAAAGGTTCTGATGTTGGAAGGAGAATGTCTTAAAAAGAATACTGCCAAGTTTACCTTTCAGGACTAGGCCGCCACCTGTAAGTTTCTAGAGCCTCTCCACACTATATATAAATTTTTAGTGCAGGACGATGAAGGTGTTTACATTTTCCATAGAACGATTTTTTCAATACAATATGATTGTGTGCACATGTGTTTGTGTGGAGTAGGAAGATATTTTATTTTCAAGCAATTTTTATTGCCAAAAAAAAAATAATAAATAGCAAAAGGAAAGGTTTGTAAAAAAAATAGAGGAGCTGTAAAATTTAGAAGGAAGAAATATAAAAGTTTCGGGAACAAAGGTTTCGCGAAAAATATAAAGCTTTCCTATGTCTTTCACATACTTCTGGTCAAAATTAAAAACATTTCAATGCTCCTTACGCAAGTCATACACAGTTTCAAATACACTTACTTTCGAGAAGCTATCAAGGGAACAACATAAAATGGTTACATCATTAAAGGTGTCATAAGCTGATGACTGGAAAGCTTACAAACCTCTGTTATCAGATGTAGCCGTCAATGGCTACCTTTGTCAATCAAATATATAAACTCCAAACGAGCAGATTTTCAGATTTTCATCCAACCGGATTAAAATAATTTTGCTTCGGAAACTCTGACCAGCGCATATTCGTATCCTTAAATAAATGTGCCTGAGAAGGTATTCTGTACATTCTTTATGTATGTATGTATGTGTGTCCATTATTATTTTGCATATCCCGTATCGGAATATACGTTAGTATTTGTATTTTTTTTTTTATATATATATATTTTAGTCGTATGTGCAGTTTGGATGTGTGTATTTGTGTAACGCATATAAATTTGTATGTACTTATTTGTTACTAAAACATTATAATTTTTATACTTCGCTTTCATTGCCTCCATTTCATGTTGTTAGCAACCATGTTGTTCTCGTTTATATTTCTATATAAGCATTTTTTTTTTACCTTCTTTATTCTCTAACTTGTTTTATCAAAGTAGATTTAAGGTCCTGTTAGTATATAATTTATTAAGGGAAAAAATCTATTACTTTGACTTGTGTCAGTGTATTTGCTCGTATTTATT
Source organism: Ormia ochracea (assembly GCA_963402855.1). NCBI lineage: Eukaryota > Metazoa > Arthropoda > Insecta > Diptera > Tachinidae > Ormia > Ormia ochracea. Next base: position 6,068,085 of record OY727106.1, read on the forward strand.
TATGATCTCGTATTGGCTTCTTATTTCCATCGTTTTTTTTTTTTTATCACTGAGAGAAAAAATGTTGTAATAAAATCATAATTCGTGTCAACTGATTTCTTTACAATTTTAGACTTCGCTAAGCAAAATCGAATAACGTGAAAAGTATTTTGGTAATTCTCATAAGGAGAGAGGGGAGTTCTGATTTCTGGCTGCTCATATGGAAATATTAGACGATTTTATTAACAGACTTTAGCCCATGTTGGCCGTCATCCAGCAGCTAGACATGACTGTAGCATTCAGATATGGTTCACCTTTCAGAATAGCCACACAACATAATGCACTTGTAGCGTTCATTTCATTGTTGTCGAATTCTCAAAGTGTAAAATGTGCCCCATGGAAGGTACATATGATAGTAGATGCCTAGGTACCACTTACCGTTTAGTAAATTCCGCTCTTTTAGTATTGAAAAGTTTTTAATCAACTAGAAACCAATAATGGGAAGCTTTAGCTAACACACGACCGCGAGTTCATTTCAATTATTTTTATCGGCACAGAAATCGGTGTAAAGCATACACTAAAGGTCATGGGCGATACTAAAGTATCATTGCAATTCCCTACGCCCTTTAGCAAATTTTTATGCCAAAAATGTTCCTGTAAAGCAAGACTTAATCTTAAAGTAATTAGTCGTAAAAGCGCTAAATAAAATTACGAGAGACTTTCGAAAGGAAATAACAATAACGGTGACACGGGAATATGCAGAAAGTAAAGTCTCCCGCCCTATCCCAATCACCGGCAGTCATGACATAAAAAATTCTAAGCATTTTTTTATGTACTTCAATATCTCTTTCCTTAACTGACGCAGGCTATGTCACTGGTCGCTAGAGGAACTATAACACTGCTCTATCCATCGTCTTGCCTACCACCATCTCTCTTCCCCAATCCTCACATATTGCATGGGTTGAAAATTATAACTAACTCCTACAGAAAATCTAAGTATTGCCAATGAAAACCGAAACGTGGAAGTACAAATTGGGAATTATTTATTATTTTTCTTTGGACGCTACTGGGTAAGAAAACCACACAAAAAGGATATTCAGGCATGCAGCCAGATAGAAATCAAACCTTCTGGATTTTCCATACATACATGTGGTAGTCTATAATATTTTTATTGTATAGTTTTCCCCAAGCATTACAAATAAATTGAAAGGGTCGCAGTAAAATTCCAAAATCGAAACTGCAATAGTACAAATCGATAGTTGGTCAGTGAGGAAAGTTGCTTCTCGGAATTAATGTTTAATGCTTCAGCAAATGTTTGCTGAAATCTCAACAAGGTAATCCCCGTAGCCCGTTCCCCTACTGGCTTTAGTAAATTTAAAATCTTCCTTTTCAAAAGAAATCTCATTGACTTTGTCGTCGAGGATACAAAAATATGTTGAATCGCAGCAATAATTTCTCTAAGTAGTCCTTGTATTTGTTTATATAGAATTTTCCTCTTATCTCACACACAAGCATACAACTTTTCCTTAATTTATATGGATTTTCTTAAACATTTTTGATTCGCATCCTGATGCCATAAAACAATTTCTTTCGTTTGCACTCATCCCCTTTTAAGTTAAATACAATATATTTTTATTTTTCATTCAATTTCCGTCTTGTTCTTCATTTCTGCGCATTTTCGTGACTTTTATACATTCTTTTTCTGTTTTTTCTGTCTTTTTTTTTTTGCCTAAAGACCAGCATTGGAAAAGAACTTTTATTAAAAATTAAGGCAAAAAAAAAAAAAAAATCTGAAAAAGATATTCCTGCCTTCAACGAATTGCTAATGAGATCTACTCAAACTAAACAAGCCGTGGCTAAAGAAGCCTCCTTTTTTTCCTTTTGCTGTCATTTCGTTTTGCTTGCTTTTTTAATTTCTATTTATTTTCCAATTCGACGATAAAATTATGTCCTTGTCCGCAACAAGAACAGCAAAGCCATTAAAGAGATATCCCTCGCTCCGTCTCGCCCAGACCATAATGTAGCGATAAACTCCAAGTGGCTGACATGTCCTTCTTTGCTGAAGCGCAACTAATGCCTGACAACAACAAACAAACCACTCAAACAAGAGTAGAAACACAGCCAGGAGAAAAACGCACTAAGAAAATGAGTGAATGTCCTTACGATTTTCACTTGCAAGCGTGCTTGTGTGTGTGCTCTGTCTGTTTGACGTTCTGCGTTTGTGTTAAATTAGAAAAATGTAAATTTATTTTAATTAAGATAAATAAGTAACAAAATGTTTTTTATGGAAATTACATTAACAAGCGACGATGATGTTACTTGCACTTGCTCGCGTACTTCGTCCTGCAACTACTTTTGGCGCCTCAAACTTTTTTACAGGGGGGGCACTACACTGACGTGTGGCTGATTTTCCAGCAATTTTTTTATATTTTTATTTCTATTTTTCCGACTCTTTTTTGGATTTACTTATTAATTTTTTTCTTTCTTTTTTCTTTTTTTTTTTTTTTTTTGTTGAAGAATGACGAAATAGAATAAAAAAATAAACAGCACAGTGATTTTGTATAATGAAAAAAAGGTGAAAAAGACGACTATAAATGATTTCCTATTTTTGGAAAAGTAACTTTCAAATCTTAATCAAGCAAACTGGATCATGTATGCCGGTCATGAAGAGGCATTTTACTGTATGAGGAAAACCAACTGAGGTAAAGATGAAGATTGGCCAGCGGCTGAGGTACTGGTGCAAGATTAGAAACCAGCTGACGCTAGACAAAATAAAGATACTTTCCCTTAACTTTAGACATGGATTTTGTTTGGATCAGAACATCCCAAAAGCCATGAGGAAAAAACCTGTATATTCATAGAAGCCACTGTGCTGCAACAACTGAGGTTTAATACTACATTACAAATACAACATGGAAATTATGGATGATTTTATTTGTTGTTGTTGCTGTTGGTATTGCTGTTGTATTTCAATGATGAAAAATAAAAAGTTCAATCAATGACGGCTGAGGCACAAATTCGTTTTAACAATACAATCATTTATTTTCGAGAAAAAAACTGCAAAACTTTATCATTGAATTTGAACAATTTTATATTTTGCATTTTAATTTAAAAACTTTTAATTAACAGCCTTAATTCTTCAATTCATTTTTTTCACCAACTTTAGTATATGCCTTTGGCACGTTGAGATGCGCTGGCCCTTCACCGTGTTTATTGTACTTCGTAGCATTAACAGAGAGCAGAAAACTTTGAATTGAATGCAAATAAAAAACTGATATTTTTTATATTCAACTAAACTTTGAAAGTATTGACTTTAATTAAAAAACAAATTTTCTACTGTGTACACGAAAAGTATGAGACCTTCCTTTGCGACAACAAAGTGTAGCTGAGTCAAATTCTAAATTAATTATAGTCTGCATGTAAAAGCGCCAGATATGTAATCACGAGATAACTACTGTCGTATGCTATTCAGCCATCCTTGGAAGCACTTTCACACATTGGTCACGTTCACCAGCAATGTAGTGAATAAGAAGTGCAGTTATTATACCCATGAAATTTTCATTTCCTTTGAGGGGAAAACTTCTATAGCAGATCTCCTCGCTTTCTCTTTACGCTGAATTCTAAAAGCAGGGAAATAAATTTGTAAAGTGTAAAAATCATCTAAAAACTACTGCACAAGGTGTTCCGCGGAATTATCTTCAAGAATCACATACATTGTTTAATGGTCTTGTCTTAAAAATACATAATTAGAGATTTATTATTTAATTTAATTATTTTTAATTTAAAAAAAAAATCCAAACAAAAGTGAAGTGATAAATTTGCGAGATAAACATTATACCCAAAAAGAAAAAAAATTTTTTATAGGGTACTCTCGAAGAAAATCTCACTAGTGGCGATATCATTAGCCTATTATATTCAAGGCAATGTAAGCCAAAATCGTAAATCATTAAACGAACCTTCTGTCACTGCCAGACTTGAGAAAAAAAGTGCACTGCTGGGCACTCTGATTTTAACAAATTTTTGATGGCGTTATCGGACTGTCATATTAACAAGACCAATACCATAGAACGTGAATATCACACACGAGACAGAATCTATCAAAAGATTCCAGTAATGTATACTTGACTGAGATTAGATGTTCCAAACCTTAAGCTAAATGTAACTAATGAAAGCGGACAGCATAGAAAGGGCAGCCTAATTATTGCAACTCTGCTATTGCAGGGTGTTAACTTTGCGGATTACCTCCTTCAATGTGAAGCCACCGACATTTTATTAATTGTTTTACTACGCCGATGAAGATGCTCGTTCTGATATTCGCTAGAACAGAGCAGTATCAAAAGCTCCTAGGACTTATGTCCGCTTTGATTTGTAAAAAAAAAACCCTCTAATGGTATATACCCAATTTAAATGAAAAGTGTTGACAATTCATTGTAGCAGCGCAGAACTTTTACCGATATATGAATGATTTGTGTTCGCAGTTCAATTTCCCTTTTCTAATGAAAAAACAATAATGATCTTTTCAAAGCTTGATAATTTCTCAGAAAAGGAAACAAAATTCGTGATATTGGCGCTTTGCCGCAAGCAGCAATGCCACACACGTTCTTAGTCATACTTCGCCAATATTAGTCAAGTATCGGCTGCAATTTGGTTAAGTACATTTTCAAAGCTGAAAAATGTTTAGCATCAAACAAGTATACATCCATTTCAGAGAAAAAAAATTAAAAAACTAGAAAATGTTCAGCTTATAAAATGCTTAATATGGATATTTCCATCAGTATTAGCAACCGGCCCATCTACTGAACAGCATCCATTCATTCATTAACCACATTCATTTTAACATTTTCTTGAATTATTTTCTTTGCCATTCTAATCTCTTAACTTTAATGCACACTATTCAACTATAAAAAGTGCATTTGCAATTTTATCAGACAAGTTGAAAAGCAAAATCTCAATCTCACTATCATCATCATCATCATCATCAACATCATCATCACCATCAAAATCATCATCATTATTAGTGTTATTCGCCTACACTAGAATTGTTTGATTTTTATGGAATGCAGTTTTGAAAACTGTGTGTGTGTTATCGTCGCATACGATTGCGATTTGCATCTGATTTACTTAAAAATCCATCCAGCCATTAAATTTTTATTTTACATTCACGTAAATGTAATGTATGTACGACTATTTACAAAAAACGTTCGCAGATGTACGGCATACTCATTTAAGTGTTTGAAATTTATAATTTTTGCATTTGTGTTTCTGAGTATGAGTGTGCACTAGTATTGGTGCATAATGTGCACTTGAACAAGAGTCGATTTTTTCTTTTATATGCAGTCACTTGTGTATGGGTCTATGTATGTGAGTGTGTATTCTCAAGTATGTACTTCGGAAACGTAATTGCATTTTTAATGCATTTGCATATTGCAACATTTATTGTTTTAGTCATTGATTTCTTTGCTTTTTTCTTTGTACTTTGCATAATTTAATGTATGTTTGAATACATTCATGCAAACGTATTTCGATAAATATTATCTGAAATGGGGAAGAAATAGAGACTACGTAAAAGATCTGCTTACAGGATGAAATGTGTTAAAAAAATATTTTTTGTTTATTAAAACTGCACTATAAACTTAAAACTGTGGTACCGTGTTTAAGTTTCAAAGCTTCTTAGCAGATAAAATAAATATTTGAATAAACATTATAAAAATTTCAAGAAAAACTAATTTTCTGCCTTTTGCTAAACATTATTTACATTAGGACGATGGAAAAGAATATTAAGAATATCCTGGCTATAGTCCTTTTCTGTTTGTAAATGGCAAAATAAATACAATTTCGTTGCTAATGAGATTCTTAATTATGTTACGAAAACTTGTTTAAGCTTTCAAAGTATTTTAGTTTTCAATTATAAGCAATTGTGTTCTTCTATCCCCTGACAAATAATTTTACATTGAATGGCGGACTCGTTTTAAAAATGCTTTAATGGGACATGATGCTGCATGCACATTGGCTTGCCGCTTGCAGAGAAAACACTTAAAAATAAAATTTAATCTAATTAAATAATTTTGATTTCAAAGTACTCGTAACTGTACTATGACTCTGAATCCCCTATGAAAAGAAGAACCTGTTTTCATTTGCGACGTCAAACAACGGCGATAGAAAGAAAACTTTTTACAATTTTCTTCAATTCAATTTTTAGATGCCCGTACAAAGAAAAAAAGTAAATTAATTAGCATAAGAATAGTATATAAGCAAAGTAAGAATTGCAGGGAACAAAATTAAAGTGTGACATTAAATGAATGAACAACTGAATGGTATGTATGCGGCATGTGTGGCAGTTTCGTAAATAAATATTTAAATTTGTGAACGTGGGAACTTTTAGAAAAGCGAAATATTTTTCAAACATTAAAACAAAATATGAACGAACTCTTCTGAGGTTTCAAGTATTTCTGAAAACTGAATCTTTGATTTACTCGCTCAAGTGCTACTACCAGTTTTTAATTGAGTTGGCAGAAAACCAAATGACAATATTCTATTTCTAGATTTGTTCATTCAGCAACAAACAATATTTGTCATCTCTTCACAGAATCCTTTTTTGGTGGAGAGGAAAAAAAAAATTCCAAAAGGTGACTGCTGTAACCCTTTTCTTTTCTTTTCCTCTTTTTTTTTTTTGTTTCACAAAAATAGTCATCTACTTTTTTTTGTGTTTCCTTATTTCTTTGTAGTTGTTTTTTTCTTCATTATCCCATTTAAACACAGGACCCAAGCAGCATCCTTTGAAATTATGGAAAAAGCACTGGTAATAATTTGCATATGCGCCTGTACTTACTAATAACTCATGCGAGTGTGTGTGCATGTGTGTATATGTGTGTGTGTATCAGAATATCATTTGAGCAATCGTTCGTCTTTTCCTGCTTGAACTCGTATTTTGTTCAATTTAGCATCTGAAATTGCTTTATATATTTTTTTATTTTTAGGCTTCCAAATTTGGTACAATCTTTCCCATTAAAAATTTTAAATACAATTTCCCATTAATAAATGAGGATGAATATTTTTCCGAATCTTTTTTTTTTCGAAAAATCTACAGATGTTACAGATATTTGATTTGTATTTTACTTTTGTTGCTGGCAACTATTAAGCATGTTTTTCTTTTCGTTAGGATTGTTTAAATTTAATGTTGAAATATTTCTGCTATCCTTGATAAATTAGAAACTGTACTATTCACTGACTAGAACAACATTAACGGTTAAAATAGCGTAAATCAAGACTGATTTGAAAATATTTAATAAGAATAAGGAAAGGCACTCCTTTGCGAATATAGAGCCAGGAAAACGAGCCTTTAAAGTTTATTTGATACTCAATGTAAAATTAGTGGTCTAGGATATACCTTTCCTGCAACTCTGCATTGCTATGCAGTAATGCGCCAGCATAGTGTAAATGACCACAGTAAAATAATCAAACGTTTTTAGTATGTTGCGATTCGAAACAGAATATCTGAAATAATATTCTATTGATACTAACAAAAACAAAACCCATTTCCCATCTCTGGTCTATTCTTGTAAATCTTTCGACATTCAAAATTCCCCATGAGCCCATTAGCGAATATTTTAAAAAGATGCTGAAAAACCGACTTCTACTAAGAATCGTTTGAATTTAAAAATCTTAAAATTTTACGATTTTCTTTATAGTTTTTTCTTATTCCAATTCTATTTGGAAATCGATACAATCCATTAATATTAGTGTCATCGCCAAATTGATTTACTTCAAGGCCAGTATTCATTATCCCACATTCTCGAAAGACTCCTATTGAATTTTTTCGCGACATATTATACAAAAATGTTGCAATGCTGATGAATAATAAGAAAATCATGCGAACTGCCAAGAAATCTTCGAATAGTTGAATTTTTATCACACTCTCTCAGACATGCCGCTTCTGAAAAAACGTACAATTCCGTTGGATAGTTAATAGCGGACTTTACCTGCAGTTCAAAATTCCCTTTGAGATTTATTAATTAACACAAAATTTCATTAGTTTCTATGCCCGCTTACTTTGTTTGGGGCAGGATGAGGCAAGAAATTATTTGAAATTATAATCCCATTGAGACATCTTTAGCTTTTAATTTTTCAAGTGTTGCAACTACATTACAATTTGTCAGAGTTTTATATACATACATATATTAAAAAGAAAATATTAGCCCGTCCAACTTTTGCTTTGTTTTAATTCTGTGCGGCATGAAGTGTTATTTAAACAAAAAATAAAACAAACAAAAAATATTTATAATAAAAATATAAAAGCAGGAATTTAACTGGAATGGGAAAATGAATGCGGATAATGACAAACGACTCAAAATTCAACATGATAAAGACAGCGTTGATAAATATATATGAGCGTACTGTTTATGGATCCTTGCAGCATTTTTTCGTGCGCGAATATGACGACTTGATTCCTCTGCTGAAAATTTCAACGAAATGAAAAACTGACTTCAAGACCACCATCATCAACATGAACATCAGCCACAGCCAGCCAGCATCATCTTTGTCATCATTATTATTGTTATTATTTTTATTATTATCATTTCAATCTCTTCAATGACAGCGCGGCAACATTATTTAACATCAACTTTGGTATCATGTAATTAAAAGTGCACTCGTTGTAAAACAAAACAAAAAAAAAAATATATGAAAAAGAAATCACCATCATTGTGTTGCCTACACCGGAACACTAACTAAACAGCTCTAAAAAATCATTTGCAGACTCACATATACACTCATACAGACGCCCATACATACCGCTTTATACAAGTTGGCCTGACAGTGCAGGCAGAGCTTAGCTGAATGCATATTAAATAATTCAAGATCTTTAAATATACTCGTACATCCGTCATCAACTCTGAATACTAAAACATGCATCTTAGACGAGCAGGCAACAAGAAGCAGCCCATAAGGAAAATTATACCAAATACGACGACTGCTGTATTCAAGAGCTGAAGAATTGTTTTCAGATTTACTCCAGGGGATTAAAACGACAAATGAGGATATAAAATATTTATTAACAGAATACTTGTATTTAGTTTATAAGATGTTGCAAGCGGATGGCCAGCGTTTAGCAAAGGAAAACGCCTAAAACAACAACACCAACATGTTAATTTAAGTATTAAAATTCCTTTTTATTTTGCAAATGTTTGTTTTTGTTTTATGTTGTTGTTATTGTTGTTGTTGTTTTCGTCCTGGTTTTGTTTTCCCTCGTCGTATCAAATTGTTTAGAAGAAAAAACTTGTGATACAAAAATTCTTTTCTATAGAATGATAACATTATTAGCAACGAGCCGTAATGAAGATGAAATGATACAATAATTCTTTCCAAAGAAAAGATTTCTGAAGTGGAAAAATGCCTGTGGCACCGAAGAAGCACATACGGGTAGTTATACAGGGTGTGCTTGAGCAGGTGGATAACCATAAATTTAAATTCAAAACCGATGGCTGCCTTTACTGAGAAGTCAAGCAAGCGATCAAGCAAGCTGTAGGCACATGATTGCTCCATTTTATAGAAATCGAATGGCTTTAAATTAACGAAGAATGAATCTCAACCAAGTATGGTTTTGGCCAACCTTTTCCGTCGGCTTGAAAATGTTAACATACAAGATTTGTGTTGGCAAATTTTGCTAGTCAGAGAATTAAACAGAATGCAATTGCCGTAATGACCAGTGCGCCTAACTTAAGGCTCTCCAGCTCCAAAAAAAAAAACAACAACAAAACCACCAAGAGCGCTTGTTTAAATTTACTTAAGTGATGGTAATACGATCTTTTGTTTAATGAAGATTAAACGAAATAAAGTAAATACCATTTAAAGTTAAATTTATTATACATAATTCGACAACAATTTATTGCAATGCGCTTAACAAAAATCGATTTGCACTTTTGACTACTCGTAATAGGTGGCCATAATTTTTATTTTGAAAATTATTAATCATTTTTTAAAAGCTGTGCTTACAGGAAAATAAATAAATAAATTGCATATTATTTGAAATAATTTAATATTCTTAGTAAAAGGTTGTTAGCAAAATTAAACACAAAAATAAACAGCAATAATACAAATTTAATTAAGCTCAAAGTTAAATTTTCTATAAATAACACAATAAAAATAAAATTATTTTAATTTAAGAAAAAATGTTTAAATGTTAAAAGCATAATTATTTTATTTAACACATTTAAAATTGAATTAGAAACGTGTAATTTGCAGGATAGTAAGGGAAAAAAATGTTCGTATAAGTTACAGAAGACTGAAAGTAAGAGAGAGAAGAAAGTAGGAAAAAGCAGGGTTGCATTGTATTCACAGAAGAGAATTGAAAATTAAAAATAATCAATTCGTAAGTTCCATCATACATCAACTTTGAATTAACACAAATCGAAATGCTGATAATAAATCATAATAAACATAAAAATGTAGGAAAAAGAATAACTGACATCTGTCAACGTACTTGACGTGCCTCAAAACGTATAAATTCCGCAACTCTAGTACTTTGCATTAGCAGGGATGTATTGATGCGAATATTTGCATTTTTATTTAATTAATTAAAAAATTTAAAGTATGACGTATGATCGATTTTATATAAGTGGCTCTTAAGATGTTTCTCTCTCTATATGCTTCTCTTCTCTATTTTTATCTCTTTTATGATGACCAACTATAGAACGCTACTTATCGAATTTTTCAGTACACTTTGATTTAAAGCAAATGTAGAAATGAGAGCTCGAAAGGTTTTAGGTCAAAAGTAAAAATACCTAGAAAATAAAATATGTGGTTAAATTCCGTAAGGAAGGAACTTCTTGTCGCAGAGCCTGCAATTTGATTGAGGGAAGGAAGAATGAAGTGTTCCTGTACTTGGTGGGGATTCAAAAGTATCTGACATCCGCTAACAATTTGCACTCCAAGATATTTGGAGACTTTTTTTTTGTTCCAAGCACTGAATTTGGGAGAGATACCATCGCCAAAAAGTGCTTTAAGCGAAAGCAGCGACAATGAGCTGAACTTGGCTTAAACAATAAAGCATAATCAACTGCCATTATGATCGTTAGGCCGTCTTCAAGACAGCTTAAAATTCAATAATCAATGGCCGACAGACTTGATGGCAATATGTACTTAGTATATCCTGTCAGAAGTCGTTAGGCCGTCTTCAATACAGCTCCATAAAGCTGGTAATAGCAAAGCAAATGCAAAACACAAACGAATAAGAAACTGAAGTCTCAGATAAAAAAAATAAGAAAATCCTTTAAAAGCAACCATTCCCTAGAAAAGCTATAGGCGATAACTAGACAAATATTTAATGAATAGAGGAGCAAATGCAAATAAGAATTCTTCTAGACGACTTTCAAAGGCACTCATCTTAACAAAAGAAATTCTAGTGGAACAACGCTAAAAGCTTTGAGTGGCCGGTTCGCAAATATCTGCCAGATTCGAATATTAAAATTTATTTTTTACCATTTTTTAAGTTCTGACAGTTATCGGCCAGCAGTTTTTAACAAACTTAAACAAACAACCTTAATTAAAACAACAGCAATAAACTTTTTCACTGAATTGAAAAAGCATTACAAATTTTCAACATTAAAATGTGACATTCTTAAATTCAACATGTATTGAAAAAGATGTCCTGCATAGAAAAAAATAGTTTCCTTTCCACTGAGTATTCAACAATCCAAAAAAGTCAAAATTTATGTCATGTTTAGCAACTGACATGTTGTCAGACGTGTTTCTGCTTTTATTTTACTGTGTGTGAATTTATTGTAAGTGTATGTGTGTGTTTTTTCCAACATTTCAAACATGAAAACCAATTTTCATTAAAATTTATAGAGCTTCCGGTGTTTTGTTTTTCTTTATAATTTTTTTTTATAAAAAATATTTTAATTTGCTCTTTAGAAAAAATATAAAAACTGTTACAATTTAAATGGATTATAACAATTTTTATGTGAAAAAAACGATGATAAAAAATAAAAAACGTGAAAAAAAGGATTTATTTTTTTAAGTCAGCAGGAATTTTGTAAATCATAGTGGAAAAAAAAAATTCAATAAAATTAACTTGGAAATTATGAGCGTGTCAAATAAAAAACACAAATTCTAACAACCCGTCAGCACGTTTGGGTACATAAAACACATCCTCTTAAGCATTCAAACATATTCTTTTTTTTTTTTGCTTTACATTTTAAAACATTCAAACACACACACACACACACACACATTTGAATTGAAATGTTTTTATGCGTAGAAAATTCAAGATTTTTTGTCTATTTTTCTTTTTATTAATTTTTTTTTTTTTGTTCTCATTTAGAAACTTTTGAATGTTGCATTTGGGGTCGTTTTATGATAATTCCGGGGTGTTTTATGCGTTTTATAGATTTCGTTGTAGTTTTTTGTTTTGCTATTATTTGAGCCCACCCCTCGTGCTGATTATCACCATAAGCATTTTTTATTTTATACAAAAAACAAGTCCCAAAGCAGTCTAAGCTGTGAAAATATTTTTATTATTTTTTATATTAAAAATGTAATTCTTTTTGAGTAAAAAAAATATTGAGTTAAAATAACAACTGCTTGATTTTAATTGTTAGATAAAGTCAAAAGGATTTATGTATGTTACAATTATATTTTCATTTTTAATAAAACAGATCTTTTTTCAATTTTGCTGCAAAAAAAAAAAAAAATCTTCACATAACAAAAGATATTTGACATGTGCATTTTATATTTAAATTTGGTATGACGTTTCATTTACATGTCTATGTAGACAAATTTTTTAAAATTTTTAATAAAAATAGGCTGGGCTGAAAATTTAGCCGATACATTTTCAATCCTGATGGAAATTTTCAACTGACACATTTCATCTGCGTTGTATAAACATCCTTCTAATTCCACTAAAACACTTTTAAGTTAGTTAAAAGCCACTGTACAAAAGCTGTTTACTTTTTCAAATTTAATATATGCACTTGTCTTAAATTAATCTAAGGCTGTAAGTTTATTCAAGCCACGCCCAGAATTAATGAAAAACTAATGAAAAATTGAAAATTAATGAAAACTCTGTTTACAAATCCAGTTACAACTTGTTTAAATAAAAAGATAAAATTGAAAACTCCACAACGATTTCAGCATCTCCCTATACAACTTTTATAATAGCCACAACTTGATACCTTCTACACGCTTCTCATGCCAACGGGACTGGTTATCAAATTTTGTGTTTTCGCTTTCATAAGAGGATGTGTTTTGTGGTATATTTTAGCATTAAGTGGTCCAGAAACAATTAAAGTGCTTCATGTAAGCCTCATAAACATGATCAGTATTGTCTATGTAGCTTTAAGTTTACTTCTGAAACTGTAAGAAAATTCTATAACGCTCTAAAGAAATGATAAAAAAAATTTCTAAATTCTAAATTACTTAAACATTTTCCAAGAAGCTCCCTATTATTTGAGCAAAATTTTTAATTTTACTTAAGGTTAGTTTTTTAGTGGCCTGTCTCGCAAATTATGGGTATATCTTTATATATAACCAGAATGCTTGAGAGAGAGATATATGGAAAGATTATTAAAAATTCATATGAATTGGATATTAGGAATTTTTTAAAATATTTACATATCACGGATAGATTAGGGCTCAAATAAGTTTTGGTTTCGAAGGAAAAAATTGTGTGGCTCTCGAGTGGGAAAAGCATTTTATTCGTATTCTCTTTATTTAATTTTAATTTTTATTGAAAACTAGTTAAAAGCCAAATAGCATACGTACACTTTATATTTTCGGAATTGAAATCAAGATGGCAACAGAAACGACTCACACAAACAATACTTTAACTAATATTAAATCAGCTGTTTTTATCACAAGTCCTCATAACAAACTTTAAACTATATTTTATCAATCTTATATGACAGCTGTCAATTGTCAAAGAACTGATCGCAAGCAAAAAGTTAAAAGTGGTCTAACTTTTGTACTTTGAGTTAACGGACTTGTCAGTGGAAAAATACCAAGTATTCGTATGACGTATTCTATCTGACTAAGCCTTAAGATCCTGTTACTTCAATCAATGATCATTCGAAATAAAATATGAAAAGAAGAGACTGTAAATAAATAAATTTCCTAACAGTTGGGTTTCTATTATCATGTTAGAAATAAATTTATACTGACTACGAAAAAGTGAAAAAATTCAATGTTTTAATGTGAGTTCTAAGGCTTTAAGTTTTCTAGAGAGAAGACATTCAAATTTAGCAAATAGGACAACTAATATTAAAAATTAAATAGAAATGAACAAAAGTTATCTCCAAAGAACTTCAAAGGAAATATTTCAAAAATTTATAAAAATCTCAGCCAACTTTTCTATTCCCTTGTGAAGCCATTGCTTATAAGTAAAAATTTGACTTGCATTCGGAAAAGGTTCACAATCACATTACATGCTAGGCTAACAGGCCAATTATGAAAAATAATTCCCCGGGAAAAATTTCCCTTTTCCCATTCCTCCTATTATGAATTTGAATTTCCCTCGAGTTTTTTCCCTTTTGTCTCTCCTCCTATTCTAAACACAATTTGAGAAAGGGAGAAATTTCCCTGGGAAAAAAGTAGGTATTATGAATATAGAAAAAGGGAGAAAACAGTTAACAGTTTTTGGGAGTTTTTTCCTCAAATATTTTGCAGGGAGATAACGTAAAAATGTAAGTTTTAAATTAAAAAATTATAAAATAGTAATTTTAAAGTAATTTTTTGAGGTCAAAAAGTATAAATAAGACGTAATTGCAACACTTGATCTCCCTTATGGAGCAGAATGCTGAAATTGCTCGCGGTTTTTTTAAGGGAGATAAGATAAGCAGGATATCCAACGGTTCTAGCAAAGCGCTGAAGAGGAACTTAATTCGCTAGGTCCACCAAATAAGAATGTTACTGAGTGGAAAAAGGTAAATTTCTGATCCAAAAAAATTCTGTAACACTTTTTACATAAAAAAATAAACTAAAAAAAATAAATAAACCAAGATTGTTTTAATAAAGGCGACAAGGGTAAAAAAAATGTACTCTAAATTCTTAAGGTCATTGTTAACAGAATCCAATTATTAACTTCATTATTTAGCTTATTAGAAATACCGTTACATAATTATCAATTACTGTTGTACAAGAGTTTGTAATATTTGCGAAGTGAACCGTTCATACATACATATTTATAATGAGCTTAGCAACAAGTAAAAAGAAATAAATTGAAATACAATTTATAAATGCTGAAACGCCCACCGTTGGAAGGTCCATACTTTCAACTTGGTTTCCATCGATGGGTAAAACAGCTATACGTTTCACAGCTCTTCTTAATAGTTTATTTAAATGTTTATTAAAATGTTTGTGTAAGGAGTTATATACATATGTATATCCTTGCTATTGTTGATAGTGTAGAACGCTTCGAAATAGTACTGCTACTTCACGATAAGTGCAATGAAAAAATAAAATTTAAAATAAAATAAAATTTTCTATTTCCGAAAAATTTTTGATAAGATTGGCCACTTTAATAAAATTATTAAATTTTAAGGTATGGACTGACCAAAAAAAATATGTGCGGCAGACAATTAAAAAATTGCATATTTACAAAATTTAGTATTACATATGTATGTATGTGGCAGTTTAATTTTGTTTTTTTTTTTTATTCACCCAAGAAGTGGTATTTTGTTATTTCTATAAAATAAATGAATTGTTAAAATATTAAAACAATTATTTTCTTATAGCGTACTTCCAATATTTGCTCTTATTGATTGAGCTGTGTTCAAGTTATGCTCTGAAGTTGATGAACTTGTATCCTCTTTTTTATTTGTAAACTAGCGTTTGCACAAAATAAAATGTCAAAACCAAAACAGCTGATGCTGATTTTCCCCTCCCTTTTTTCTTGTTCCCGGGGAGATTAGAATGAGGGAATTTCTTTCCCGGGAATAAGTGATAGGGAAGGGAAAAAATTCCCGGGAAAAAATTAGAATTGGGCTGTAAGTTTTTATCCTTTTACTCAAGCCCACTACACACCAAAAAATTACTTCAAAATCTCACACAATTCTATTGATCCCTGATTGAAGTCGTCACAACAAAACACTCAATTGATTTGATTTTTAAATAATAAATAATCAACCCGATTATAAAGGAAACCAACTTTTCATTGATCTCTCTTATATTCCACGTTTGATTATAACAAGGAAGCAGAAAACAAACAATGAAAAATAAAATATGCAGGTAAAAATCACTGTTCAAACAATCAATCGGCACTTTCCCCAGACCACGAAATGATCAACAAATTGTTAAACTGTTCATAATTGATCTATTCATCAAAACTCAATAGAATCAATTATGAGTTCTGGCTGACATTTCGGCATTAAAGGTAATCAATCGAGGGTAAGAACGTTTTACTCGTACAATAACAGATTTCAACACGCGTAGACGAACGTGTGAGGGGTGAGAATTGAGAGTGCCGGAGAATGTATGCCGAATAAAGAAAGACTGCTCTTTTAGGTACTGCAGCTCTTGTAATAGACTTTTTGAAAAATGATTGTTAAATATTTTGTTGCATAATTAGTTGTTTTTATAACAATAAAAAAAAAGGTTAATAGGCTTAAGTCGTCAATTTTTCATGTCCTGTTGTTGAATAGCTATTTTTTGTACTTAAAGACAAATATTAATGAGATCCTGGTTGAGGTTAACATTATTGATGTGTATTTTATTTGATCCCCGTCACTCTTATTGCACTGTTAATTTTATCATCATTTATGGTTAAGTAAAAAAAAAAACCTCATTTTGAGGTTTTAAGAGGGTGTGACAGAGAATGTGGGCTATTTTTATTTTTAGTTATAAAAAATAAACTACTGCATAAAATTTCAATTAATTAACAAGAACTATTTGGTATTTTAAATACAAAGGAGCGAAGGGAATGGTTAACTGTCATTCCAATTCATTTTTAATTAACTTTAATTAATTAATTTTATTTATAGCAATTCGAACTTAGAAACCCCTCAAAGGTTTCCATCTAAAGTTTTTGGTTTAAATACCAATAACCCATTATATGTGACACTGTGCACACTGACCTGATAATACCGTACTAATATCTGAGATAAATAAATTTGGATCAAATTACTTAGAGCAACTCAGTAGTCATAATTATACAATATATTGGCAATTGCACTACTAAGTAATTCCAAGACTAATTATTGCTGGTAGAAAATAAGTAACCATACATACATACATATACGTATAACTAATTACTGTTGATCCTGAGATGAATGGAATCTGTGAATTTTCTATTTTATATCTATTTTATATATATATATATATATATATATATATATATATTTGAAATCAATGTATATTAATAAAAAAGAACTATTTATATGTGGAATTGAAATATATACAAAATATTTAATATCTACAAAATTGATACAAAAAATACATTTTATTGAAAAAAAAAGATAACTGAACAGTAAATATATGTAAGTTGTTTTCAAATTAATTAGTTCAAATACAACTGCCATTTGATTTATGAAAATCAGACTGTGAAAAAAACGCCACATTATGACTCAAAACACATTGTTTTTCCGATACTCAGTTAATTTCAAAATATAATTTATTGAACGTTTGTGGATAAAGAATGTTTCAAATCTGCAAACCTTACATTAATTTTGTATTGTTTGGCAGTGTTAAATAAAAGTATTGAAAGTATTGAATAAAGTATTGAATATTATATATAAAGATTATCCAATCCCTCATTTAAAATATTTTACCATTCCAATTATAAATTTGTTAAAACAATTTTTAACATCTAACATACATACATATGTATATACATATAAGTTTTTGCAACTTAAGAAATGAAGGCGGCGAATTTACACATACAAAGCTGTTCAAATAAATAGATTCACCATGATTTAACATATTTGGGTTTACAAAAACATTATCAAAATGCAAATAAAAATTTTTTTTGTTTTGTTTTCGTTAAATGATAACATAAATAACATAAAAAAGGTATAATTTCAAAACATCTAAACTAAAAAACAACGTACTCATCAATATTGGAGGAATCAGCAATTTTTTCTGCTCAATAAATAGATTCATGAAATTTCCTGTTCTAAAAAAAGTATTTTTAGTAATTAAAATAAAATAATTCTTTTTATTTACAGGTTATTTACCTTAATACTTGGTAGAATTTAACTTATTTTGAATGACTGCAGACCATTGTTTTGGTACAGAATCCACAAGTCCTGGACAAGTTTCAATTGGAATATTTTTCCAGGCTTGTTTTACTAACTCTAGCAACTATTCTTTATTTGAAGGGGTTTTTCCTCGAAGAGCTTCTTTGACTATTTTCCATAGATTTTCAATAGAATTTAAGTGGCGGCCAGCTCAAAACATGGATGTCATTATACTGGAACCAATAATTTTCTCGTTTCGATGTGTGCTTCGGGTAATTATCTTGTTCGAATATCCATCGAAGCGCAATTTTGCATTCGGCGTAAAGCATCATGACATTGCTTATATGGGTATAATAAATAGCACCCATTGTATCCTCTATTCTAAATTGAGAACCTGTGCCATTGTAGGAAAAACATCCCCATACCAATATATTTCCTCCTCTATGTTTAATAGTTTTTACTGTATACTGTAGAAGGAGTTTAGTGGTAGTGGGTTTTCTTACATTCAATCTACTTGTAAGAGTTTCATAAATAACCAACAAATAAAAAAAATAAAATAAATTTTTCTCCCCTTATGCATAGGCCATTTAAAATTTAAATTTTAAAATTCTATTACTTTTTCCAAGTGAACCTATTTTATTAAACCCGTGTTCTCACAACAACATCTATACTTAAAACAAATTAAAGAATAGTGATGCTTGCAATTTTTTAAATGTAACGATATTATATTTATAAGACATCAGCAAACAAAATGCAACTACATTTTTACAGAAAATTAGAACTGGTAAACTTTTTCGAGAGAAGTTGAATCTATTTCCTTGAACAGCACTGTATATCTGACTTATTCTCTGCAGAAAACACCCAAAGTCATGTCGTAAATCGAAACACGGACCTACAAGCTGACTTTGAAAAGCCTATGATAATTGAACTTATTTAAAAAAAAATAAATATCGCAACGACATGATTTAAAACTATATTCGAAAAATCTAATGCGAAAAATATTTTTAGAAATATGTACTATCCAGGAAAATTCACTTCCGTCCCAAAATGGTGTCGTTACTTCAATTCTCATAATTTGGGAACTCTTTGTTTAATACATTAGATATGTAAGTACATACATACATATGTATCTATGCATATAAGATTTCCAAACCTTATACATGATCTACTACTAAGCCCTATTAATTTTATATACATATGTACATACATACAGATTGTAATCTGTAAATATGTACATACGTATGTATATTCATACTCGTATACATACTTTCAAGTCAAAGTATATTTAGAACAACTTACCTTGTATGAAAATGAAGAGTGTTATATTTTAACTGGTAACGCTGCTTAAAATTCGGCTTGCTTGCGTTTCTAAAAAAATTCCATTAATAAATTTGCGCATACATATTTCACAAAAAACTATAGATACATACCTACATACGTACATATTTCATACTTTGGAAGAAAAAATTTTATTGAACTGAATAACACAGGATTGTTTGCTGATTTTCATTCCGGGAAAATTTTTTCATTTTTTTTTTTAGAATTTTTTAAAGCTATTGAAATTAAATTGTTTTTCTTGCATCTAATTAAAACACGAGTCACATATACTGCACAGCCGAGTTTGCAATTTGATCCGATTTTGCACTTTCAAAAGAAAAATTATGGAAAATTTAAAAACACTCGTATAAAGTAAAGAATATTTCAAATTCTGTGAATAAATAATTAAAAACAAACAACAACTTTTTTTATGAAGTCTTTTTGATGAACTACACGGTTTGGAGCGAGCCGCAGAAATAATAATTTCTTAAAGAGAAATAGAAGAAGAAATTTCAGCGATGTTGCCAAGTTTACACAATTGGAATGTATTAACCGAATAAAGTTTCTGTCGAAATGAATGTTCTGAATTTGGTCAAATAATTATATTGCGATTAAAATTTTGTTAAAATTGAGAAAAGCAGATTTCATTTGGGATATTTTTTTCCAAAATTCTGCAGTTTGATTCCTTTCTATACTCTAAAAATGCAATACTAAAAAAGTTACCATATACATACATATGTATGTTAAATTTAGGAAAATCGTAATTTTGGGCCTGTAGTTGTCTCTGGTGTATTTTGAGCAATCGTAAATTCTGGCAACAGTCATAACTTGACGTGTGATGAGAAATGAGATGGATTTACATACATACATTCATAAAACATATTTTTGTATTGTGTGTATGTATGTATGTATGAAGGTTATCATCAAAGCAGTTTAATTACATACGTGATAAACAAAAAAATTGTACTGTGGTTTTGGCTACTCGTTTTGTTATTTAAACACAATTGATTCCAAATTTTGGTAGCACATACATACATGCATTACTATGTTTGCACATGCACATGTATGTATGTATGTAAATATTCGGTTTAATTTAAAAAGGCGAATGTGTGATTGCATACATGTATTTTCTGCGTGCATACATATGTATGCGCGTGTGTGTGAACATACATCCATACATATTTACATACGTGTTAAAAAAGTTTTTTCTTGTTTCTTCAAATTGCACCTTCTTTGCTTTTTCTATTATTTTCCCAAAAAACCGGTGCGAAATTTTTTCTTTTAAATTACAAAGTAAAATATTCTCTTTGAAACCACTTTTTTTGTGTTTTTCTTTTCTCACAATATTTGCTTTCAATTACACAAGATCTCTAGTAGACCACAAATAAGAATAATAACGAATCTACAAAGAACCCCTAAAGCCAAAAGATTTTACGTAATTAACTGTGACTGCTGGGGCACCACAAGCAGTCAAACATAAAATAAAGAAAAACGTAAAAGAATATTTTAAGGAACTTGATGTAAAAAATGCATATTTTCTCTTAATAATTCGCTTATTTTTTCTATATTTTTTTTTTTTTGTTTTTTGAATGATGGAGAGAAAATATTACGGTGGCGAAGAAAAGCGATAAATAAAGTTGAAATAAAACGTTAAGGGAAGGAAAGCGTTTTTTACGCATGCATGTGATGATGCACTTTAAGTGAGCATTTACCCACCCACGTAAAATTTTGAACACACTTTTATTTCGGGAGAATAATTAGGTTTAAAAAAGTTGTGTCGATACAGATTAAACTCAAACACTTTTAGTTGTTGAGATAACCATTCAAACGAACACCATCGTTCAAATCGAACTGCACAAGGCATTCCGTGCTTCTTATTGTATGAGGAATTCGAAGTCTTCCCTAAATGTGAGGTCGATGTATTAACTTGTACATATTTTGCATTAAATGCCCCTTCATGACTTTGTTCGACTTCCACATTGCCCAACATTATCGCATCGGCCTACATTATTAGATACTATTATTAAAGTAATTTCTTGGATTTTCCATTTTTTTACAATGTATTACAAAACACGAAGAAGAATTAAAAAAAAAAATTTGTTTTCCAACACTTTTAATGACTTAGATATATTAATTTTGGTGATAAAACGAACTTTAGTAAAGTTTGCCGAATATCTTACTGCAGGGAATTGCAGAGTTTCTTGCAAAATTATTACGAGATTTAGTGGCAAATTTTGTTACTTTGTTACTGCATTATATAAAAATACTTTAATGGCAAATATTGTGGAAATATGTACATATGTGACGGTCCCATTAAAAAAAATTCGTATCTCTGTGTGTACACTCCTAAGCCCCACTGTGCATACCAATTTAATTTTTTGCATTAATAAAATTTTCTTTATATTTTCCACAGCATACAAAAATGTATAGTTTGTCAACAGCAAAGGAATTATGGGAATAAAACATAATCAAAGTGGAGGAAAGAAACTGCAAATCAGCACAAAGATTTCCTTTTTTTCAGTACTTAAAACAAAAAAGGCCACGAATAAAAATAGTAATAAAAAAGATTAAATTTAAAAAAGGAACAGGAAAACTTAATTGAACCATGAAGGAAAAGAAAAAATCTGTTTTCCATAAGACTGTATAGAGAGCAATTTGCACGAAAGATATAATTGAAAAGATATTCCCTCGGAGGTATAAACTAAACAGTAAATGAAATATTAGAATTTTGAATTATTATGTGAAACGAAAACAAACTACCAAAAATAAGGAGTAAAAAACACTCACACTAATTCTAACAAAGGAAAATATGCAATATTTGTTATAAGAAATGCAGCACACAAAACACACACTCTGTATTTCAGAGAAAGGACCAGTGGCGTTTAAGTCATACAAAGGCACGGAGACGCCGTAGAACGAGCCTTCCAAAGGCACGGCAAGGAAAAACAAAGGGAAACTATAAGCAAAACGTTCCGGAAGGAAGAAAACAAAACACTATGTGCAGAAAGCTTTTAGTGAAAAGGGAGAATACAGATTTTGCAACTGTGTAACTAAATTATAATAATAATAATTTAATAAAGAAACTCTAGAGATTTTTTTTTTTGAAATAAGGAATATTTAATAATAAAAAATGAAGAGTCAATATTAAGCTAAAATATTATTAATTTTCGATGATTTCTTTCTGTTCATCCTTCTGGCAACTGCTAAAGCGTGTTTATAACAGATAACCATAAGCTCTGGGGATTAAAAACCTATAAGTCAACCTTAACTATAATTATTTCTGCAGAAGAGCAGAAGCGCTTTTGCTATACCCTTGCTTATGTTCAAATTAAAAAATTTTTCTTCAAAACAATATCCTTTTTAATAGATGACTATAAGTGGTGCTACGAACAGGCTACATCATACAGATGTATAAGGACAGGGATATGTCCTTTTTTATATAAAGGATTTAGCTAACATCTATTTCATTCCGCAGAAATATAAAACGCTCAATATTAATGCTTTGGAATGATAGCTTTATTTAAATTTCAAGTATATACTATACTTTTAATCGGAACAGTCCAATTTTTCTATCATTTTGTAATTCTAGAATCCTCGAATTTGACAAAAATTATTATTAACCTATTTTGTATTAAATATTATATGAAAATATTCTTATTAATTAATTAATATTCAGGTCATGTCTTGTATAGCAAACATATTTTTGAAAATATTTATAGCATTCCTTTTAGGCTACAAAGTTCTTAAACTCTTTAACTATTTCTATTTCACTGCTCCTGGCATGAAATTGGAAAAAACACAGTTTGAAAGTAAATTAACGTTTGATAATAACGAAAATATTCACATCATTGTAAAAAACAAATCAAGGTAAATAAATTATTGGGTATGGCTTTCATGGCCTGTTCCTTGCAAATAGATACTGTCCTAAGTAATACAAAGTGACCAACGTAGCGCTACTATGGATTTTAGCAAATCAATTTAAAAATTTGCTAACGTGAAACAAATTTGTTTCAAAACCGCACAACATGGAAACACGTTATAAGAACATTTGAGGCTGACGTGAGCATAACTAAAATATATGGGATATACATAAATCTGTTAAGTCAACTCTATGCATCTCGATTTAGTAACTTTTACACAAGTTCTGCATAAGTTTCAGTTATCTGCGGGCCTTGCAGTTACATAATTTATTTAATTGTTGTATTTAAATTTAATTTAAAAATAACTAATGATAATTTACAAATATCTGCTTGCCAAAAAACGTAAAATAAATGTTTAGGCAATATTGCTACTATTTCTACATTTTTCGATTAATTTACGAGTCACGCCTCCAAACAGCAACCAACATTATCGGTGAATTGTGGTAAAAATATTACCGAATAACAAACCCATAAATCTTATTGTCAGTTCCTCTTAACGATTTTATTAGCGTTAAAACAATTACTCAATAGATTTGGTATGTTGTTCCTAAGCGGTCTAGAAAATCGTTAAACTAGTACCGGCCTACACTAACGTTTTGTCCATGAACTAAAAAGATGCAAACGTAAATCAAAATATTGTTGCCAAGCAGAAAATATGTTTCCTGTTACCTTTTTTACCGTTAATAAATTCTTCTTGCAATAAGAACCGTTATAATTAAGAAATATTATGGAAAATATGCTTAAAATTGAGGAAATGTAATTTACCATTTTATAAACTGAATTCATTCGCATTCCCGCTTTCATTGCCCCAACTCTCTCTCGTTTAGTCACGTATTTCTTGTTTTTTTTTTTTATTTTTGTTCATTCAGTTGGTCTTCCTGCGGCTCTCTCCACAAAACTGCTTGTTTGCTATCGCAACAAGCCCACAATGGCAACAGCAAAGTGAAGTGAAAAAAAGTTTGTTGCTTCTGGCATTAGTTGCTATTGT
Organism: Ormia ochracea; assembly: GCA_963402855.1. Taxonomy (NCBI): domain Eukaryota; kingdom Metazoa; phylum Arthropoda; class Insecta; order Diptera; family Tachinidae; genus Ormia; species Ormia ochracea. Next base: position 6,092,453 of record OY727106.1, read on the forward strand.
GGTTGTAGTGGGCGCGAATGAAGAAAATGTTGAAAAAATCCACAGCGAAATGCTTCTGGTTAAAATACAAAATGGCAGCCCATTATATGAGTATTTTTGTCTGTCCGCCATTGAAGTTTTGCATTTTTAGTTGTTGCAGGCTTCTATACGAGTACATTATTTTTCCTTAACATTTGCTTGTTTTGCCGTTTTTATGCTATGCCTCTTTTAGTTTTTCCTTCCTTTTATCCGTGCTGTTAATAATATTTTTCCCAACTTCCGGTTCGTTGGTTGAACTATAGCTCATTTGGTTTTACCACCATTACATTGTTGGTGTTGTAGTTGTATTTCTGATTTTACAAGTATGAAATACATGCTGCTGCTGCATTGTTGCTGATGTATTTGAGTGGTAATGTACGACGGTTGTCGTATTTGTCGATTTTGCAACTTTGCAAAGCTAAGCTTGGAACTTTGAAATATGAACTCTATGATGTTCTTCTAAAAGATGCAGCGGAAAAATCAAATTGTTTAAATTCCATTACTCGCCTAGCACACTAGTCTCTATTGTGAATAATTTACAACATATTTTAAAGCGATACCCTATTCAGACATACAAACAAATTGCTCAATGTAGCGATTTCCTCTTTCATGCTTAAATTCTGTTACAACTTTTTACACAAAGTATTGCCAATTTATTTTAAATTGCCTCATTAATTGAGTAAAATGGCAAATATAAGCCTTCTGAAGCTTTTTCAAGAGCTCACTCGTACAATTTGTTAAATACAACATGTCTGCTGGACAAGTACGATAGTGTGACAAGTCGTACGATTTGCCAAACACTATTCAAATTTTTATAAAAATATATTTTGCATGCAAATAAAAAATTGTTTGCATTAAATTTGTATATTTATAATATAAATTTGCACTTATAACGCCAATTTTGATGGCGGAATCACATCAGATTTTCAAGTTAAGGAATCGTTCGACTGTATGGAGTAGCGTCGGCATTCAATATTTTAGTGGGAATGATGAAAATTCAAATAAAACTTTATGTGTTAAGTATTCCACAAGTTTCATATAAATTGACTGAACTTAATTTATCGGAACTGCGCATGATATATTATAGAATACTTCTATGAAAATAATAATAACAATATTACCAATAAAAATAATAAAAATGTGGCAGATTGTGTGATGTGTATTGTCCTGTTCTTATATCTAAAACCACGAGAAGATTAATTAAACTTAATTTTTGTAATAATTCTCATTTAATTCTTAAAAGTTTTTTCATGATTGCTTATATTTAAAAACTTTAAGAAAATGTATATAAATGGCAAAAAAAAAAAAAATTTTGCAACAAATATTTTAAAGCTTGTATTGATGGAAATTTGTTGAATTTAGATATGAAAATTATCTTAAGGATACGAAATAGTGAATTGTGATGATTTTTCTTTAAATGCGTTGCAAGAGTTATTTTACAATTATAAAAAAATATTATTCATTCAAAACATTAACCAATTAAAGCTAAATATTTTTCCGATACTTTATACTTTACACCAAAAAGTTGCAAACAAGTTTATTCAAAGCAAAGCAAACAGAAATACGTAATGCCAAACGAGTTGCATGTTGTTGTTAATTAAATGAAAATGTAATAAAATAAGAATGACCAAAATCATGAGTAGAACTTACAGTGATCTCGACCAGCTACCAATTTTACAGCCACTATACTTCATCTAAAAGTTGTGAAAGGCATCTTAAGTAATCCAAGAAAAATAAAAAAAAAAAATTGCTGATAATTTTTATTAGAAATTTAAATATATTTTTTAAAACTAAAAAATTTTAGTGTAAAAAAAAATTATTTTTCTTAAATTAAAAATTATTGGCACATAAGTGTTTAGTTGGTTTCTGGGTAAATTATTTAAGGTACCTCTTTACACAGGTATTTTATAAACCTTTGGTGTAAGATATTTTACCTTTAGACATACTTCAAAAGTAAGGTGGAGACTTACATTCTTGGGCGTTTGTAAAAACGCATCAGTTGCATCATTCGAACAAACAAGTTTTAGATATCAAAACAGATGGGGATCTAAAACAGAATTTCCATAGGCAGTTTACATGGGCTAATAACACAAGTAACTTGTTGAAACGTTTAGACGAACCAGGTTCCACATATCGCTGAAAGTTATATTCGCCATATAATCCGGCATGGCTTAAACAGTACACAGTACAACTTTGGCGGGCCTTTCAAGATATAAACTTCTGTATGGCCAAAAAATCAAATAAGTATTTAAGTTTTTTTTTTTTGTCTATAATTAATATTATTGGCCGCAAAATGTGTGTTGGAATGTCCTCTTAAGACAACCTTCGCATTTTGTAATGAATTCAATACTATTGCAGTATTGGCTAAATGGAGGTACGTACAACCTGCATATGGGAACGCATTCATATAACTGTATGTCCTTATGTAAGTTTTTGCATTTTGTAATTTTTATTCCGGCCATAGAATCTATTCAGGCATTTAGCAAGAGCATTTGTAGAAAGTTCTCAATATAAATATCTTTTATTTTTTATTTTTTTTTTTTTTTTGCTACCGCAACAGCCAAGTTAAAATAATTTGCTTTACAATTTCATTGCATTTACAGCCTCATCAGCACCATCATACTTTTTATACGTTTTACCGTTTGTCCTTGTCGAAAGCTTTAGGGCCAACATTATCATCATCATCATCATCATCTTCATCAGCATATTTTTTCATAGTCATTATCACGATTTTGATTATGATTATTTTATTACATTTTCATTTAATTAACAACAATATGCAACTTGTTTCGCATTCACATTTCTGCCTGGTTTGAAATATTTTTTTTCAAGTATTTTCCGGCAAATTGAATAATACTTTTGGAGTTACAAGTTCAAATTTTAATTACAGCTGCATGCAAGAGTTGTATGCGAGTATATGCAGCATCCACACACACACACACACTCACACATACGAGTGCATACTTTTTATTATTTAATGAGGTATGGAACAATATTATGGCTGCAAGAGTGTGGGAGATACAATTTCATACTCCTACTTGTGCATTAATTAATGGATCTAGTTGTTGCAAATAAAAGTTTGCGTACACCTTTGCCGTGTGGTAAAGTTGCCTGGACGCCTCCTTGTGTTCGAATATGGCAAATAAAGTTCTTAACAGTAATTTAATAAAAAAAGAAACTTATTAATATGAAAAACCTTTCGATATATTCGTTGTCGCTATAAGGATTTGCTCTCTCGTTGCAGGGTACGTAAAAAATTTCCTTTTTTTTCTGAAATTCAATTAATTTAAAAAGGATATGGTAACTTAAACAGTGTGATGGTCCAACTACAAATTAGAAGCAATTTAAGCCTTTACAAGGCAAAAATAGAAGAAGATTTAACCAACTTCTTTCTTTAATTTGGTTCTAAATCAGATATGAGTACAGTATACTCTCTCATAAGCGAGCCCAGGAATGGCAAGTGTGTCCTTGTATGGAAGAAGAGACTAGAAAATTCTTTGTTTACTATAACAAAAAAGTATCTAGATGTATATATTCATATCTATGAGTAATATTATTTAAACATACGAAACATAAACAGAGTTCTTTATTTATTAAGTTCTTTATTTTTAAGTGACTACAGAAATATTATATGAGGATGGGTGGCAACTCAATCTAACTGTACATGAAAAAAAAAATGCAACCTTTGTAACTCAGTTCACTTTTCCACAATTGTTCGTAAAAAATTGTCTCCACCTCACAAAGAAGAGGCAAACACTAAATTGCATATAAAAAATATTTGTTTCGGGAAAGCATTTTTTTCGGAGCGCAAGGTTGAATCAAGCTGAACTTGTTCAAATTTAAGATTGCTTGCACTATCCGACTTAAGAATACAATGCATATTTAAAACTACAGTTAAATCTTCTTTGAACGGACACAAAAGGAACTATTCAATTGCATCCGTACACTAGGCATTCGAGAGTGGGTTCAAGGACAAACGATTGTAATAGTTTTCTTATAGAAAGTTGCCAGTACCGGTCGACAGAGTCTGGCCAAAGAAGGAGTCTGCCAAAACAGAATGTCAGTGATAGAGATATGCGGGGGAGTACTCGTCAAGGTTTTTCTCCATTCAAAATAACAAATAGTGCTTATGCAGGGACTTCCCCTTACTGAGATTTATACATTTACATACATTGGTGTTATTACTGATTCTGTAGTAATGGGTGCCTCCAAAGCCTACTAAGCCGGAGGTGGCGAGTTCGATTCCTGCCTAGAACCAAGGTGTTTTCCTGCGGACAAGCTTTGCAGGTTAAATTGGTTACAAAAACAAAAAAAATAATGGCTGTAGAAATTTCAAAAAGAGTAAAAGAAAAAATCAGGAAAAAATTCTCTATAAAACTAAAAATCACCGTCCGCATGTTATAATAGGCCTGTGCCCCCACTAGAGACAACTTATAAAAAAAATTTTGGAACTAAGACTAGATAGGATCGTTTTACAGAGGTGTGAACAACAAGAGTGTTTTCTCATCAATGAAATCGAAAACTTATCGATATATCGACAAGTTCATTCCATGTTAGCCAAAGCGGGGAATCACATTTTGTTTTCTATTAAATTTTATTATGTAATGAATGTTCAATTTAAATTAGTTACAAGTGAAAATTCATTTTTAATATTGTTTCAAATAATCTCAACTAAAATCTTGTTGTCTATTGACTTACAAAAGCTTTTCTACAAGAACCCCTCTAAGCAATCTTTGCCTTCAGACACTTAGTGAAGCTGAACTATGAAAAAGGAAAACATGTAATAGTTTAATTATATAATCATTTATCAAATGGTGTGTGGTGCTCGAGCCACATGTTACAAATGAAATTAAATCTAAAAGCCATTTCAGGTCTTAATGGTTATTATCATGTAGTTGGCTTAATTACCTGCCACTTTGTTAAATACGTTCTTTTTTAAATATATTTTTTCAAGGTTAATTATGATTAATTGCTTAATTTCTTGCAAACATGTTAAATAGTTTATTTCAGAAAAAAAATATGTAAGTAATGATTAAACTTCAAATAAAAAAATGTTTGTTCTTTAAATACATACATGACCCTGTAAAAAAATCATGTTTACACAGGCGAATCAAGAAAACAAAAGATTCAGAAATTCTAAATATAAATTATGGAAAAAATTTAAAGGTCAATATTAGAGATTTATGTGATAGTTATTGCAGAATATAAATGTCGTTTGCATGTATCGCTTACTTTTAGGAGAGGATATCGAAATATAATAAGTTTATTTCCCCGGTTTTGGTTCTAAAAGAATTATGCCGAAAAAAGTTGCGGCAAGGCGTACATGCAGCAATTGCTATTACTTCAATATAGAATATGTTATTTATTTAACAACTTTATTAATATTCTAATCGCTTACTTTTAGGTGAGGATATCAAAATATAATAAGTTTATTTCCAGCCGGTTTTTGTTCTAAAACAATTTTGCCAAAAATAGTTGCGGCAAGGCTTACATGCAGCAATTTCCATTACCTCAACATTTAATATGTTTCTTATTTAATTATATCCTAACCATGGTTTATATGAATACAACAGCATGAGGCTGCAAAGTATCAGCGACTGGTGTATCCTTAACACGCTAAAACTCTTACATGTTACCAAAGAAATAGTATGGCATAAAAAATTGCGATTTTTATGACCAGCCAAAGTTTCTGAAAATTTTCAGCTGAACAAAGAATTATTCTTTTGTAACGCAAAACAAGAAAAATCTCAAAAAATTTATATTATTATTAAAATTTTGGTTTATAGTTAAAATTATTATGACAATTAACCCTTTTCTGCACCACCAGATATAATGAATCGCACGACTGTGTAGGATAGTCCAACGAGGTCCTTAGATGAATACTTCATGTATAAGACAACCATAGTATGAGACAAAATTTGTTCTTAGACTGTTTCGAAATGTTTAATAATGATTCGTATTAGGAAATATTTCATAAAAAATAAGAAAAGTTACACGAAGATGAAGAACAACTAAAATTTATTTCATGTAAAAACTTTTACTTCGCGAAGTTGTTGAAACTTAATTAATTCATAATTTGTTTTGAATAAATAATAATTCATAAATAATTTTTTTTTTTGTTGCATGTTTATAATCTTTTAAAGCATCTAATACACTATCCTACACAGTTGTAAAAAAAAAAATTGGATAGTGTGAAAAGACAATTTTCATGCGATCAGAGTTGTTTTTGCTTCAATCTATTGTTTTTGCCATTTTGATTAAATTTTTTAAAATAGGAGGAAATCACTATCCGATTTTCCTGTAGGATAGTGTAACATGGTCTTATGGTAACAAATCCTTTGTGTAGAGTTTGAATTTTCGAAAATGACAAAGTTCGATTGTGAGAATTATTCTCTGTAAAGGAGCTTAGAATATAGAAAAAAAGATCACAATAATTTAATGTATAATTTATGGAAAATTCGGTAAATTGAAAAAAAAAAAGAAAAAAGCAACAATTTAGAAAAATATTTCCAAAAAAAAAAATATACATATATTAAAACTTTTTGAAATTAAAAGTCATCTTATGCGAATTCATCTTAAGAGAATGAGAAAAATTTTCTTTTCAATTAATTTTTATAATATAATTTTTTTAAAATCTCTGTTAGCAAAGTTTATTTTAAATTTTACTATTTTCTCTAACAAATTCCGCTGACAAATCAAAGAAATTGTCTATTAAATAAAATAAAGAGTTCAATTAATATTGAAAATTAATTTCTGCAAAGCAAATGAAATTTATTTTCTTTCCTTGTCTGAAACTCTACGATAAGAAATATTTCCTCTGCATGAGGAACGCTGCAACACCTGCTTCAAGTTGAAAGAAAAATCACAGAATGGCAGTAAAATTTGCTATAAATTAAATATCTCGGTCCATCCATGCAGTTTGCCGCAGCATGCAAGAAGAGCGTAAATGTTTTTAAGCCATACAAAATTTTAAATTTATTTTAGCTTTTCCACAATTTCATTTGAATAAAAATAATTATTTTCATAAATAATAAATTAAAAAATTTTATATAAAAGCAAAAAGTTATTTATTATGATGTGGCAGGCAGTATAAGAGGCGGTTGCAAAATGCGGCATATGGATGCGAATATGCAAGAATTTGCCGCAAACACTTGTTTAGCTCAAAGTGGGCACTCATTTGAAATAAAATAAAACACTTTTGCATTTAAACATCTGTCTGAATGCCACAATCTTTGTGTGTAGCTCTATTGAGCTGTCTGTCTGTCTGTCTGTCTGTCTATTTATTTCAGTATGCGAAAAGGTTGTGCCAACAACAAAACGGCAATGAGACGACATGAGCCAATTATATTGAAAAATGCAAAGCCATCAAGAACTATTATGAATTTTTATTGCCAATTAATTGTTCTTAAAGCGATACATGAGAATAACAAATTCAACCAATAATTTTTAACATAAAAAATAATAAAAAGTTATTCACGTAAGTTTGTATGTGTGCGTGTGTGTGTGTGTGTGTGTGTGTGTGTGTGTGTGTGTGTAGGTTTGTATCGAAATAAATTTGTAATAAAAAATGGCATGTTGTTTTGTTTAATATTATAGAGCTTTTTAACATTTTATGTCTTTGTATCATTAAGTTTATTAAATCAAGTAACTTTATTCGAAATTTGAATTTAGAATTTTATTTCGCTTAGAAACGCCAGCCAGCCAGCCAGCCAGCCCGAACTATTCACCATTCAGCAGATTTATTTTTTCATTGTGTTTTTGTATGCCAACGGAAAACCTTAAATTGCCAACTGTCCGCCTTGAAGTTGCTGCGGTTGTAACAGTTTCAATTTGTTTACAAACTTTTTCAAATGCTTTTCGCCAATAATTACATATTCATTAAATTATTTGCGGAATGGTTGCTTTGGAAGAACTACAACATTATTTTTTTTGACAGAAATTAACATTTTGTTTAGTTTTAAATTGTCTTCATTAGCTGGGGCATTTGCTTTGTAGTGAGTATGCGCACAGTGGGGCAATGCCCAAGAAAATACTTCCTTGCTCACATGTTCACAACAGAATAATTTGCAGAAAATAATTTTTCACATTTATTCTATAATTATTTTATAGTTTTGAATTATATATTTTATTTAAATTAGATTTTTATATTTTGTTTAAATCTAAAATTTTTTCTGTAACACCAAATTAATATTAATTAATATTATTCTGGATAATATTGAGCTGAATTTACCAGCAAACGTAGATCAGCCGACTGTAAATATTATAAAATTTATCTTCATTAGTTGTAAAAATTTAAAAATGAAAAATATATTTATTAACACTGACAAAGAGTGTACAATAAAAACAGCTGTGAACCTATTATTTATATCAGCTGATTACGGTTATTGCTCGTATAAGCCATACGATCGCGAAAAGCCATAGAAATGAACGGAGAACACAAATACTGCAGAACATTAGCAATCATTAAACTAATGAAAATTAAAGGATTATTGTTTTTAATGATTTAACAAGAGCAATCCGTTCACACCAGCAATTTTTGTTTCTGCAATTCTTGAATTTGTATGGAAGACAGCTTCATGTAACCTAAGATTTCCCAACTTTCTTTTATATACCACTCTTCGACTTGAGTTTAAAATCTAAAGGTAGTCTCTATAAAGGAGAGGTAGAAAGTAATAAGAAACTAAAATTATAGAAATACAATTAAAACTACACTATAAAATTTGTTGCGGCATTACCGATTAAGGCCTCATTTCACTATCCTGCACAGCTGTACGATTTGACAAATTTGGCTTGTGTATTTGAAAAAAATTAAATAGTGTGACATAAAAATGTGCGATTTCTATGGGAAGGAAAATTTTATGAAAATTTTCATCAGAGTTGCTTCTATTTAAAACAGCTGAACAAACCAACCAGGAAATATGTGGTTTTGTAATTCATTGAAGTGAATTTTGTATCACTATCACTATTACACTTCCCTGTTAATGGATTGCATGACTGAGTAGGATAGTGAAAAGAGGCTTTTAAGCATATTCCCTACAGCCGAGAATTACAAGAAGGAGTGAATTAAGAGACTTAAAAATTGGAATTTTACTTAACAAATATAAATTTATAAATAAATTAAGCATATAGAAACGTGGTTTTATATTCTTGTAAAATATGAAATTCTCAAATATAAAAACTCAATGTTTTATGCTATTGCTGTCTCTTTCAGATAATTACGTAAATACCACATGGCTACAACAGCTGCCAGCAGCATTGGAAGTTATGTAGCCTGCTGTACTGAATGCACTTAATGCATTTCTTTTTTAGCTTTTAATTTCATTAAATTGGCTTTTGTTAATTTTTAAAAGTAAAAATAATTTTAAGAAGCATCAGGGAAAATATTAAATATAGTAAAGTTGCAAGATATTGAACAGGTACAATTCAGTCATAAAAAATATATAAGAAAGTTTTAGATATAAAAGTTGTATAATCTTAGAAATAGCAATACAACTGCTATCAGAGGCAAAAAACCTCCTGTCGAAAAGACAATAAATTATATGCAAAATATTACATGCAGATATAATAATCAGTACTTCTCTCTACTAGTATTATTATTATTTGAATGATATGCTCCAGAAACTAGATTTATAAAAAGAAATTAATTTTAAAATAAAAGTGTATAAAAAAAAGAAATAAAAAAGTTTTAATTATAAAAAAATGTGGATAAAAAATATATTAATTACTATAAAACTATCTCGGGCTTTTGCTTTTTTATTTATGAAAATTATGAAAATTATGTATTATTGAAATATTTAACCGCAATTAAATATTTCAATTTGCTCTTTACTTATAATGGATGGCATGCTATCACAAACTATCTTGTCTTACGACCATATCGCAAGTTCCACAAAACATGGTCTTTAATCATGATACACTGCAATTAAAAGAGTATCACCAACCATCTAGCCAGTCTACAAGCCAAGTTATACGCGTTATAAAATCCCTGATAAAGCAGTGAAATGAAGAAGACTGCTGCAATTAAATATCACTAATATGTATTAATGCTACCAATATAATATTAATCTGAAGTGACAGTTTTATAAAAACCCAGAACGGAGCACAGCAAGGTTTCTATAGCAACTTCCAGGCAAATGTTTGAAAGAAAAAAAATCAATAAGAAAAATATTTTTAACCCTTTATAAAAAAAAAGCGTACCAGTATCTCATATCTAATAAATGACAGACGACAATATTGATGCCGATGCTAGATGAATGCATGCGGTAGTTGGTTGAAAGCAGAATTTTTATTAAGGGTAGCCAGTGGACTAATAAAGACATCTTATAATTAAAAATAAAATGGAATAGGATAAAAAACGAATTGATGAACTGTCCCCTGTCCTTTTGGCTTTGTTTTCCTCTTTAAACAGATTTCTTTTTTTGAGTTTGATATTAAACTACACACAGCAATAGCAAATGCAAACAATAGGGGTTTAATTTTGTACTAAATTATTAAATATGCGAGGCTCGTGCAGAAGTGTCTTCTATCATACTTTTTCTTTTTGTAGTTCATACTGTTATTTATGTATGCAAAATAGTATTTGTAAATTTCTGGTAGGCAATTGTTCAACCAACACTTGTTTAATACAGAGGCAGAGAGTCCTGCACCTGTACAGCTTAAAGTGAATACGAAACTCAAGTCGCACGTGACCTCATTAGGGCTGGTAGTAATATATTTTAGGCATTACTAAATTGCCCAAATTCATAGTAAGAAATTCTAGTAAAAGTATTTCATATACTACAAACGTAATATATTGAAGCTACATACTACTGGATTCGCCTTGTTCTGAAGCTTTGCAATATTGAATAGTAACGCCTTGCTTATATCCGTTTTATTTAAATAAATTTATTCAGATTTTGCCCCAAAAATAATATTATTGGTGAAAATAGTATAAGTAATGCCAACCATTTCCTGTCACGTAAGTATCAAACACATTGCAGACCGCAGGCTACAATATAACCAAATTGAAATATGCATTTTGATATGGAAACCCCTTTATTTTCCCAACCAAACAACCGCAAGATTATACGGCCAAATTTCAAATCTATTTACATTTTAATGGCCGTCAGTAAACAGTCTATCCAATTTCTTTCTCTAATATTTCGCATTAGAAACCACTATAATTTGGAACAAAAATTCCATTTAAAATTTATCTCGAGCTATTTTTTTCTAAAAGTAATATTGCATTAATCTTATAAATGCATTGACAATCTCGAGGCTTGTTTACATCGAGCGAATATATTTTAAATATAGAATTTTATTTTGTCTAAAAAGAGGTAGTATGACTGTAATATGCAATATCAGCTGTTTTCTTTCAAAATAATTAACAGCTGGCTACATGTAACCACATGTAATCCCTATAAGATTTTTACGTTTGTGTTAGTCGCAGTCTGTCAAAATAGAAACATGGAATACATTTAAATGGATTTAAGAAAATGTTTAAAAGAAAATTTTGAAAAGAAAATTTTCATATATCCTTTGAAAGTGCCCCCGGGGTGGTACGGGACGCATCTGGGTGAAATGACACTTTGGTGTTGTGCACTCTGGGGAGACGGTTACCTGCGTTTCCAGACCTCAGGCCTTTGGCAGCTACCGGTAAAACTTGCAGGTGGCTGCCCAATCCATGAAATAACATGGTAACGGATGCGCCTGCAAGTAATTAAAAGGCAAAGGCAAGCTTGCTTGTCTGTCTGGGATAGATCTAGCATAACCTGATCGATTCAGGGTCGAATATTGTAGGAGAGTTCTTTTGGGGGTTCTCTCTGAAAGCACGACCAGTTGCTATATACTGGTGCTATGGGAACCGGTAGCCCCACAATGGAATTCAATTGCGTAGGTCTGTGAGTGATTTTGGGTTTGCACAATTACCTGAACCGAACTTTTATCGAGGACGGACTTAGTTCACACTCCACGGAGTTAATTGATTATGCTCGTGGATAAAATTGTGCGGCTTTAGTGAACTTGTCCATAGACCAAGTTCGCTCCGGCTTACAACGTTGAATGAAGTTGTGACCGGTTGTTGGTGAGGCCTCTTCGGAGATCACGTAGTGGCATGTGGTTGATACCAAAAGTTGCTTGGGAGATTTCTCTTGAGTGGCTGGTATCTTATTGATGCTAACGCTCGATACGATCCCGGTCAAGCGATTAGTTATCTAGGTGCTGTTGCTATTCAACAGACGCTAGTAGGCAGCAGATGGTTCTCCCCTTCTGAGGGCGTCCATCTTGTAATTCTTGACTTGCTTTTGAATTACAGGGATAGAATAGGCATGATGTGATTACCCCGAAGCTGGCGGGGGAGTCTATCCCGCGAAGTGCCTACTAGTAAGGCTTGGACAGTGCCGAACGCTTCAGCAAGGCGCTTGGTTGGGACTGAATCTTCCTATCAAGAATTGCCACCTGTGCTTTGCATGGGGGCCTTAGTAAATGCATTAATTTACTCAGTGCTAAGTGCACCGTGAAGTTAAGCTACATTAGCAGGTATTCACGTGAACGTTAGCACAACTATCCTTTGAAAGTTAAACTGGGGAAAAAATATTAAAGTATTAGACAGTTTCTGAAGATCATAATCTTGTAACTTGAGCAATATAAATAATATATTAAATAAACAAATGGAAGACAAAAATTATATAAGTTAATTTTTCTGAAATTCGTAGGCCAGTTTAAAATTTTGATATTATATAGAGAGCACGATTTCAAAACTCAGGTCAGCTAAAAAGCAATGTTGGAAAAAAAATTTGAGTGCCAACAGATGACCCTCGTTTATACTAAATATCCTATTTCGATGTGGTCGATAATTGCTTATTTAAGCGCATACGTCCTTTTTTGGGATAATATTAAATGAAATCAGCAACAGCAACAACAAGTACGCCAACATAACAAAGTATGGGACTAAGAACATACAACAACACGACAAGCAAATAAAGCGAAAAAAAAAATCTGAAACGGACAACAGAACAAAGAAAATAAACAAGAGAAAAATGTTCATTGTGTATAATTATGAAAAAATCCTTCGTATGCAAATGAAAGCTGGAAAAAAGGGTTAAATTGGGTACTCACACTGCACTTACAAACACAATTCCTTTTTTACCATTTCGTATAACAGAAACAACAACAAGACCAGAAGGATAGTAAACAATGAAAACAAAGGATTCTTGCCACTACACCAGTATGTACAATATTTTGTTCTCTTCCATTGATTTCTTTTTATTTTATTTCCCAAATTATCAAGTATATTTTTTGTCTGCTTGTGCTTCATACATGTGCATCGCTAAATGCGAGTGTGTCCCGCTGTATACTCTGTACTCGTATTTGCATTTATAACATGCAATATTGCATACGTGTACAGCATCCATTCGAGCAGATGTTCGCTTATATTTGATGGATGTTTTATTGACCCAACGTCGGACAGGCACATTGCCTCATGTACTAACAGCAGAAAAACATTTTAAATTTAAAAGGAACTCTACACCGGAGAGCCGAATAAAATATTAAATTATAAATTCTTGCTAGTTTAAAAATGCACTCCTTACTTTAATTTTTTTTTTTTAATTTCACTGGGCTAGTGCATCAGGCTACCTTAAGCTAATACACAATAGGGGGGCAAAAGCTTATGCACTCAAACCGAAATCCATTACGTTCGGGTTGAGTGATTTAATTTTTTTTACTTTTGTTAGTTCACTGGGAGGTCAAGTGGTGCAATTGCAGTGATGAGAGCTGCATGTAGAGAGATGGAAACCCTTTTCAAAAACCTATCGGTGTATCGAAGGCAATCAATATAGTGGTTCTATCACTTGCAGAGAAAGTGTTCATGAGCACAAAATATTTGAGTAAACATTCCTGGTGAAATTTACACATATTTTTGAAATCGCTTTTCTCGTAGTTCCTTGTACCTCTAAATACTACTTGGAAACCCTAATGAATTCCAACATGCTTTTAAAATTAACTATGAAATTTTTTGCAAAAACTAATTTTATTTGATAAAAATGAAATTATCAATAAAAAGTTACGCATAAAACGTTTTGTATGAACCATGAAATTAGAAACGGATAGAACGAAGAGTCGTATGGGCTTTCAGCTCCACGCAAGCGATGCATTGTATCGTCCTTTGAGGAATGTATATGTAGTAGAGATAAGATATGCAAAATTACGCTGCCACCAATTTAGCAGCTGATAGTTAGACCGGTTTTGAAGAACGTAATGCAACAACGCATTCAATATACTGTGTGGACTTTCAGCTCTACGCAAGCAATGGCTTGTGACGCCGTTGGAAGAATTCTATAGTCATATATGTAGATAACATAATTGAAAGACTACGTGGCCACCATTTTAGGAGTTGATAGATACGTAGATCAGAGATGGGCCGTCTTAAGCGGTTTTTAGTAGCCATTGCATACCCCTTTTTACTTCACCGATCAAACACTGCACCAAAAATTCCGGCGAAGTACTTCGTAGCGATCGGATGTATATTATATGTAGATAACATAATTGAAAGACTACGTGGCCACCATTTTAGGAGTTAATAGATACGTAGATCAGAGATGGGCCGTCTTAAGCGGTTTTTAGTAGCCATTGCATACCCCTTTTTACTTCACCGATCAAACCCTGCACCAAAAATTCCGGCGAAGTACATCGTAGCGATCGGATGTATATTATAATCAATTTTATTTGGTTACTGGTAATTATTAAAATAATCAGTGGCAATACCTCCGCCAGTTAAGCAATCCGCACAGAATTCACACAACTGGTATTAAAATACATGAAAAAAATCAATATATATTTTTTTTTATTTTTTCCAGTGTTGGCGGTGGGGATTGAAGGAAGAGTGTAGTCTTTTGAGGTTAACGAAGTTAATAGTTCTGCTGACGATACCACCATAACTTTATGTGAATATGTTGTATTGTAATAGGTTCCAAAGGCCAGTATTCATTATCCTACATAGTAATGCAATTCGAACCGTCGCAAATCTAATGAAATGCATCCCTATTAAAAAAAAAACGTTTCGAAATTGCATTTTTAATGCCACACTATTATACAAAATAATGCAAAGAAGTTGTTTGATCAAGTGCTGGCAGTAAATGCTCCTACAGTTGCATAAAAGTCATCATTTTAGGAAATTTTTGTAAGTCGTACGACTTTTCCAAAACAACTCTCACCCATTTAGATTATTCGAACACATTCTCACACCTCTCCAGGAGACATGCTCTATTTGAGAAATCCTTCAATCGTGTAGGATAATTAAAACTGCACCAAAAAAAAATCTTTCTTAAAATTAAAATATTTGATTAAATGACACATAATGGATCCCATATTGGTATACAAGCCCAAAGCATACAGTAGTGGCTTTAAAAAGTTTTCAAGCAAATCACCATGCCGCCTCCTATTGACAGTCACAGTTACACCATTTGCAGTTTCAAAGTAGTACAGTGAAATGATTCCTTCTGACCAAATTGTATAACAGACTGTCATTTTCAATTGATGCATTCACATATCCATTCAAGTGAAAATATACTTTGTCACTCATTATGATTTTTTCGTGAAATTCGGCGTTGTCATGGTCGAGCTGCAATATCATATTGGAATATGTACGGGGGCGTAAATGGTCTTTTGGAAAAAGTTCTTGTGCCAACTGAAACTTGTGCAAAATTGTGGGCAAAGTTGCACTTTGAAGGCCGAGCTCCTGTGCTTACTATCGAATTAAGGTTGATGAATGGGTTTAAGCACTTTCTTGAGCAGCCGTAATTTTTGTGCTCCATGTTTGCACCTATCAGCTACAGCCTACCATTCTTCCAAATCATTCACCACACGCTCTTCACCACGCGTAACTTTCCCAGCGTCAAAGTAATCGATGATTGATCTTGATAAAATGTTTTAACGATTGAGGCACGTTGGTTTACGGAATATTTTTCCATAAAATAAATTTCACGTTTTTACGTCCGTTTATGTATTTTTGAATGAAAAACTTGTGTTTTGAGTAGTCTTGTATGTTTATTTTATGTTTTCAAATGTTTAAAATATATTTTTGCTAATATTAAAGAAAAAAAATTTTTTTCGGGATTTGGGATATATTTCAATTTTTGATAAGGGTACCCCCTTTGCATTTTTTGGTAAAAATCTTCATTTTTTCAAAACGTCCGTTTATGTATTTTTGAATGCAAAAGTTGCATTTTTTTTGGTCTTGTATGTTTATTTTATGTTTTCAAATGTTTAAAATATATTTTTGCTAATATTAAAGAAAAAAATATTTTTTCGAGATGTGGGGTATATTTCAATTTTGGTAAAAATCGTCATTTTTTGAAAACGTCCGTTTATGTATTTTTGAATGCAAAAGTTGCATTTTTTTTGGTCTTGTATGTTTATTTTACGTTTTCAAATGTTTAAAATATATTTTTGCTAATATTAAGGAAAAAATTTTTTTTTCGAGATTTGGGATATATTTCAATTTTTGATAAGGGTACCCCCTTTGCATTTTTTTGTAAAAATCGTCATTTTTTGAAAACGTCCGTTTATGTATTTTTGAATGCAAAAGTTGCATTTTTTTTTGGTCTTGTATGTTTATTTTATGTTTTCAAATGTTTAAAATATATTTTTGCTAATATTAAGGAAAAAATTTTTTTTTCGAGATTTGGGATATATTTCAATTTTTGATAAGGGTACCCCCTTTGCATTTTTTTGTAAAAATCGTCATTTTTTGAAAACGTCCGTTTATGTATTTTTGAATGCAAAAGTTGCATTTTTTTTGGTCTTGTATGTTTATTTTATGTTTTCAAATGTTTAAAATATATTTTTGCTAATATTAAAGAAAAAATTTTTTTTTCGAGATTTGGGATATATTTCAATTTTTGATAAGGGTACCCCCTTTGCATTTTTTTGTAAAAATCGTCATTTTTTGAAAACGTCCGTTTATGTATTTTTGAATGCAAAAGTTGCATTTTTTTTGGTCTTGTATGTTTATTTTATGTTTTCAAATGTTTAAAATATATTTTTGCTAATATTAAAGAAAAAAATATTTTTTCGAGATGTGGGGTATATTTCAATTTTGGTAAAAATCGTCATTTTTTGAAAACGTCCGTTTATGTATTTTTGAATGCAAAAGTTGCATTTTTTTTGGTCTTGTATGTTTATTTTACGTTTTCAAATGTTTAAAATATATTTTTGCTAATATTAAGGAAAAAATTTTTTTTTCGAGATTTGGGATATATTTCAATTTTTGATAAGGGTACCCCCTTTGCATTTTTTTGTAAAAATCGTCATTTTTTGAAAACGTCCGTTTATGTATTTTTGAATGCAAAAGTTGCATTTTTTTTTGGTCTTGTATGTTTATTTTATGTTTTCAAATGTTTAAAATATATTTTTGCTAATATTAAGGAAAAAATTTTTTTTTCGAGATTTGGGATATATTTCAATTTTTGATAAGGGTACCCCCTTTGCATTTTTTTGTAAAAATCGTCATTTTTTGAAAACGTCCGTTTATGTATTTTTGAATGCAAAAGTTGCATTTTTTTTGGTCTTGTATGTTTATTTTACGTTTTCAAATGTTTAAAATATATTTTTGCTAATATTAAGGAAAAAATTTTTTTTTCGAGATTTGGGGTATATTTCAATTTTCGTTATTTTGCATTTTTGGATAAAAATCGTCATTCTTTGAGAACGTCCGTTTATGTATTTTTGAATGCAAAAGTTGAATTTTTTTTGGTCTTGTATGTTTATTTTATGTTTTCAAATGTTTAAAATATATTCTTGCTAATATTAAAGAAATAATTTTTTTTTCGAGATTTGGGGTATATTTCAATTTTCGATAAGGTAGTACCCTTTGCATTTTTGGATAGAAATCGTCATTCTTTGAAAACTTCCGTTTATGTATTTTTGAATGCAAAAGTTGCATTTTTCTTCGTCTTGTATGTTTATTTTATGTTTTCAAATGTTTAAAATATATTTTTGCTAATATTAAAGAAAAAAATTTTTTTTTCGAGATTTGGAGTATATTTCAATTTTTGATAAGGGTACCCCCTTTGCATTTTTTGGTAAAAATCTTCATTTTTTGAAAACGTCCGTTTATGTATTTTTGAATGCTAAAGTTGCATTTTTTTTGGTCTTGTATGTTTATTTTATGTTTTCAAATGTTTAAAATATATTCTTGCTAATATTAAAGAAATAATTTTTTTTTCGAGATTTGGGGTATATTTCAATTTTCGATAAGGTAGTACCCTTTGCATTTTTGGATAGAAATCGTCATTCTTTGAAAACTTCCGTTTATGTATTTTTGAATGCAAAAGTTGCATTTTTCTTCGTCTTGTATGTTTATTTTATGTTTTCAAATGTTTAAAATATATTTTTGCTAATATTAAAGAAAAAAATTTTTTTTTCGAGATTTGGAGTATATTTCAATTTTTGATAAGGGTACCCCCTTTGCATTTTTTGGTAAAAATCTTCATTTTTTGAAAACGTCCGTTTATGTATTTTTGAATGCTAAAGTTGCATTTTTCTTGGTCTTGTATGTTTATTTTATGTTTTCAAATGTTTAAAATATATTTTTGCTAATATTAAAGAAAAAAATATTTTTTTCGAGATTTGGGGTATATTTCAATTTTCGATAAGGTAGTATCGGATAAAAATCGTCATTCTTTGAGAACGTCCGTTTATGTATTTTTGAATGCAAAAGTTGCATTTTTTTTTGGTCTTGTATGTTTATTTTATGTTTTCAAATGTTTAAAATATATTTTTGCTAATATTAAGGAAAAAATTTTTTTTTCGAGATTTGGAGTATATTTCAATTTTTGATAAGGGTACCCCCTTTGCATTTTTTGGTAAAAATCTTCATTTTTTGAAAACGTCCGTTTATGTATTTTTGAATGCAAAAGTTGCATTTTTTTTGGTCTTGTATGTTTATTTTATGTTTTCAAATGTTTAAAATATATTTTTGCTAATATTAAGGAAAAAATTTTTTTTTGAGATTTGGGGTATATTTCAATTTTTGATAAGGGTCCCCTTTTGAATTGGTAAAATGCAATGCCGTAAAAAAAGTTATTTTTGCATCTAAAACGGAATGTGTGCTAACATACTAGTTTTGTCATTTTCGTATTCGATTTGATAAGTCTCGAGATTATATTGCCATTAGTTGTATCCACTTAATTTCTATTAAAGTAAACACTTTCTCCCGACTTTAAAGCTCTGAAGGAATCGCAATGTTGAAACTAGCAGAGGAAATATCTGGTGGCTAATGTTACAACCGGCTAATGATTTCTTTCGTTTTTCTTTTTTAATGAAATGCTACAGAAGATGAAGCGTGGAAAAGCCACTGATGAACTTTATTTTAAAAACACCCATTTTCTGTGAAGAATGAACTCTTACAGTTCATTCTTTAAAAATTGCGTAGTTTATCGCTTTTAATTAAAAGGTCAATGTATTTTGTGTAATTAAAAGGAAGCAAAATGAGAAAAAATAAGACAGACGAAGGAAAAAGGAAAAAAACTGACGGCTGTTGTCGCTACAATGAAAAACTCATTAACATTTTAAGCCTTTTTTCGCTATAAGTTTGATTTTTCAGCCATCAGACGGTGGGGGTGAAGATGACCCAATTTTTCCAACAAAATAAGCAGAAGTATACACACCAATATTTACAAACGTATGTGTGAGCGGTAGAGTGGTGGGGTGTGGCTGGGGATGTATGGCAGTGTTGGGAAAGTGTGAACTTTTAAATAAATAAAAGGACACAAGTGCTCGCATAAAAAAAGTTATTTGAAAAGGGTTTGTAGGAGTGCGTTTCTGCAGCTCTGTGTTGAGTGAGTATTCTTTCACTCAACAGAGTAAAATGGACTTTGTTTATCTAAGGTAAAGGCCACACAAATGGCTGGCACTGACAGCAAGCAATTTGTCAGGAGCAGGGTTGAATCTAAATTTGTTTTTGGTTTTTTTTTTTGCATTAACGACCCTGACCTTTTTTTTGGAGGTTTGTTGTTTTTAATTAAAAACGACTGCTAACGAAGTGACCCCCTTTTTGAATTATAAAAATGGTAGAAGCAGAAACATAGCAAATGCTTGCAAATATATGTATACACATACATATATATATACATATGGATGTATGTATATAAATGCAGAAGGATGTGTGTATAAAAAAGTACAATTTAAAAGCAAAATCGATATTTTTAAATACACAGTTGCACAATTAATTAAAAAGTTAACAGCCACACACACAAATACACAGACAATAAAGCCATGACCCTTCCCAAGATTTTTGGCATTAACTTGGTCAACATGTTAAACAATAATAAATATTCCCACGCAATGCTGTGAGATTTAAATTAAACAGCTGTCTTGTGCGAGAACACATACCATTGTTGTTTTTATAATACACATCACAACCATTTACATTCTCACATACTAGACGTACAATAATGTGTGAGAATGAGTATGTTGCACTCATACATCTGCATACATGTAACACTTGCATATGGAAGAGAATATACAGCTATTCGTTTCAATGCATGATATTAATCTAGTTAGTGTTGTTGGTTTTATCACAGATGACTTATGCACGTACATATGTGTGTAAGTATGTAGGTATGTATGCATGTGCGAGCAGCATGTTTAAGCAAGAATGGTCAGAAGCTGACTATGAGAACATTGATGATGACGTTATTGTCCTTCACATTGACACAGTTTAATGCACTTTTGATAACCAATAACAACGCAAAAATAAAAAAAAAAATAAAAATAGAAGCCAACTGCAGGATGGGCTCTTTTCAAATATTGTTGTTTCGTTGGTTGACCATAGCATGCATATGCATACATACATATGTATGTAAGAGCATGTTTGTAAGTGAATTCTCACAAACCTACCCACATATACACATTTATATGCCCATACATGTATATTTGCTTGTAGCATATTATTCTTGATCACTTTTACACTGTCACATACTCGTACAAGAAATGACTGGTAAATGATTGCTGCCCTTAACCCTTGAGGTATTCATCTTTAAGAGCGATTTTATTGAAAGGGACCCTTTAAAATGGAATTAAAATTTAAGATAATGTAACTCCAGTTAAAAAATCTTTGGCTAAGAAAAAGTAACATCTGTTCGATTTTATAAACTATAAGAATAATATCATGAAAAATGATTAGTTGCAATTGTAACAAACAGAAGTTTCCCAACAATTACTTTGCCACTTGCGACGACAATTACAAATTGGCGGTAGCCAGTCGATTGGCAGTGTGGTAGACGCTTCTTTTTATTGGTTAATTCAAACTTAGAAAATTTATATGCTTAATAGACTGTCCAAATTGAATTTACTGTTTATATAAAATGTGTATTTGAGCCATGCTGACTTGTGATTGCCCAGTATTGCTTCACGAAATTGCCGAAACCGATACAAAAAAGCTTTAGATTATTTACAATAAACATTTGTAAATTATTTACCTGAGTCTCATGCAAGTCAGATTTACCAGCAAAAGGTAAACGCTTTTAAATGCTTTAACGAAAAATGCAGATTATGTATATAATTATGAAACCATTCTGAAATTTACAAAACGGTCGCTGAGAGTTATTTATTGAACAGCATTCTGGTAGTAATACTTTTATCAAATTCCAGTACAAAACTTTTTAAGTTTATAAGAGATTTTTTAAATTATACCCATATAATTTAATTAAATGAAATTATTGGCTTATAAAATTAGTAAAGAAATTAATCTTTTGATAAGAATAAAATCAATAAAAAGTAACAATACAAGAACAAATGTTAATAAAAATTCCAGAAAAAATAAAAAAAAAAACACGTGAAATAGAAAATACTACGAGTATAATATGCACATATTTATATATACATATAATGACTACTCGTGTATTGAAAAAAGTTGTAATAATTCTCGTATTCTGTTTTCTCTGACATTTTGGTGAATTTCTGACTGAATGAATGAACTTTTATAATTGCTTTTAATGGATTCCTTAATATATTTTTACTCGAAAATGAAGAAAAAATAACAATTTAAGAAACTTTTTAATTTCGCCTCACATTCCATTTTTTTTTTTTAATAATACTCGTCTGATATTCTTGTGTTTTATTAAGAAAATGAAGTAGCAAGAAAACACATGTTATTTCGTACCAACGAAATGATGTTATTTTCACCAAAAACAAGCGATTATCATGAGTCCTCTGGATCTCTTTTGCTGCTACATAACAGAAAAAAAAACAAAGCCATGACTAAATGTTCTTAAGGCGAACGCGTGCCCACATAAAAAAACAAGAATCAACCTTTCAAGAACAAGGAAAGACGAATGGTCAGATAGACAAACAGACTGGCTAAAGCCTTTTGAAAAGCTCTAAATGTTTTCTAATCGCCTATCGAAAAATGTCACTTTATCACTGACTGGTCATCAACGTCTGCATTCAGCAGATGTTTTCCAATTGCCTCTCACGATCACTTCCAAGCTCTTTATAATGCAAAACAACAAGACCCAAAGCAATAAAAATGCAAACGAATGCCTTGTCTTGTGGTACGTTCTAAATACTTTTTTTTTCTTTTTTCTTTTTGGATTTGGTTTTTTTCTATCAAAATGTTTTTTAAATGGTAAATGCGAACACCAATATGCCCAGTGCAAGCAAGCTTGTTCCACAGGCCAAGCGTTTATTTGCCAGTGTTTTGGCGCTTGCTTTAGTACCGGTATTGTATTTAAATCGAATATAAAACTAGATTTATGGCCTCCTTTAAATATTAGATGGGTAGACGGTCGTAAATTTAAAACCAAGTAAAAAATGTAAAGGGGCTTTTTTATTCGTTCACTCATTGCAGGCTTCGTTTTTGGCAACATTCCATACACATTGAACTTTGAAATGAAAACGAATTTGTGTTTTTGGTTTTTTAATTTTGGTTTATTTTTTTTTTCAATTTTTTGGCTGACAATATCAGTCATTCAGTTAGTCAGTCACACCGTTATAATATTATTTGGTACGCGTTCACCACAAAAAAAAAAATGATTTAATTGTAGGCAGCACCTGTTTGAATTTAAAGTTAAAATTGAACTAAAAATGCGCTTTGAATACGAGATTGACTAAGAAACTTTATTGTTAATAATTAAAAGTAAAAATAACAGTTTTCCTTTGACTCTTTATGGCACAGGGAGGGGTT